>JAQIWZ010000098.1:0-29836 GCA_034697245.1 Malaconothrus monodactylus | reverse complement strand
TAATTACTAAAATACAAATCTAAGCATAACATTAATTCACACAAAAAACAAATATTTTTGTTTATATATTATTCATAACCATATCTTATTGCAAAACAAATAAACGATTAGTTATCTATTTATCTAATAAAATATGATAGCAAAGCAATTAGACCAGGACTGTGCATTATTTGGAACAACAATGTGAGCCTTAAAATGCCAAAAATTTTGAGGAAATTTTTGAAAATTTCAACTCATATTTTTTCAGAAAATTTTAAAATTTGTCAAAAAACTCCGATAAAAAAGAGAAAGAAAAATCGTTGAATGTTTAGTACAGTACAAAGTGACCTTTGTCTGTAGTGCATGTCATTTTTTAACCGGAATACGTTCTATAGGTTTGAAGGAAACCTTTCAACAAAATTAGCTCAAACAATATTCTGAACTAATTTTCATAATAATACTCATAAAATCAATGAATTCTTGGCAAACAATGTTTGGCAAACATAATGTTCAGAACACAGAAATTTCATTTTATTTTTGCAAACTATTGACCAGTAAGTGCTGTCATAATTTGGACAAAATATAGTTAAAACAGAAAAAACTGCAATTGACATAAAAAAATGTTTGAAGTGTCAACTTTGGTATTGAAACTCTTTGGCATTTTGTTTCATATATGCATTTGAATTAATAATTAAACGTTTAATAACGTCTCGATTGCACGCAAGAGAGCTTTGTATTATATTAGAGTACAGAACATTTTTCAAAGCACGTGCGGCAATGAAAAAAATATAACAGAAAATCATGATTAGAGTTACAATTCGAAAATTAGAGCAATCATTAAAGTTTTATTCAGTAATGCTATGCGATTAGAAATACTGATTATTAGAAATGATTTATTACACTATGAGCTCGAAAAAGTCTGTACTTACGAATATTCTAGTGTTTATCAAAAATTTCGTGCGAATCGATCTGTTTTTCACTTCTTTCTGTATTCAATTCTATAAAAAATAGTTCTCCAAAAACCAAAGGCGTTTGTATTTAAAGATAAGATAAGATAAAGATCTTTTTTTATAAACTAAAAAATAACGAATAAAGAATTAGTTGAAGAATTGAAATCACAGTCAGAAAAGTTTGAATAATTTCATGTCAAATAATTGGGTGTTATTTAACTTTAATGGAAAATACTGTGCAATCTATCATAAAAAGTTTCGTTTCCATAATATGTTGACTGAAAAGTATAATCTCTTCAATATATTAAGGTTGATGTTTAAAGCATTAAAAAGATTATCCTAAATGATCGACTTATTCCGAGAAAAAATAATAATTTGAAATCACGTAAATTTTGAATCTGAAAAATAAAAAGTCTATTTAAATCCTGTATTTATATTTCAGGAACTTTATTGGCCTCAATAACTATATTATTTGGTTGTAATACAGAATATGGAGAAAAGCATTGGTTCAAAGCATTCATAATATGCTTCTGTTCAGCAATATTACAAATAGTGACTGCAATTTTCGTATTCGGTTGGGTTTGGAGTATAATGTGGGGAATAGTATTTATTAAAAGTAATCAATTATTAATAATTAAAATTAGTTTTTCTCATTCTTTTAATATGATTTGATTTGCATTAACTTTCCATTAAATACTTTTCATTAACTTTTGCAGATTCGTTAAGATATGGCAATAAGAGAGATATCTTTACAATAAGTTTGTGTTGATTAATAACTGTTTAAATTAATATCAAATGTTATGTAAAAGATTGCAAAAAATAAATGAATTATTTTTTTCAATAAATGATTTCTTTATTTAATGAGTTAATAGTGAAGTTCAATTTTGAACGCACAAATTTTAAAAATCAGATCACAATTGAAATAAGAATATTGAGATTGAAACACAGTACAGATAATTGTTAGTGAAACAAAATCTAATAAATCAAAATATATTGCGAATTCCACTTGAATTTTATTTTATTAATCAGTATTTGAATCGAAAACGCAGATATTCTGTTCTAATGTTTAAAATATTTGAGTTCAGTTAAAGATGATTCATGAAATCTGATACAAAACTCATCAATATTCTCTTAAGTAATTCAATTCAAAGCTATAGGACTAAACTTAAATACAAGACTTAATTTTTAGCCTTCGATATTAGTACAAAAGTTGAAAATTCTATAACTTTTAAAATTAATTTCTTTTTTAAAAATCTAAAGCTTTGAAACACAGCCGTAGTCAGCTATAGGAAAATAGGGCTCAACCCTCCCCCACAAGTTTTCAAATTATAGTGTGTTTAAAGAAAGATGTTTTGACGTATTTAACGTTTCCTTAATTTTAAAAATTAAAGTTCAAAATTGATTAAAGAAACGTTTTGATAGATGAAAATTCTTAATTTTTTGCTTCAAAGTACCTCTACTTCAAATTGAACTTTTTATCCCTCTTAATATTGATGCCCCCCTAAGCAAAAATTCCTAGTAGTCTCTGTAAAGTTCAAGATTTGTAACTCCACTACCGCTCCAACTCCATTGACTTCAACTCCATTACCGCTCCATTACAGTGAAGCGGTAGTGGAATTTCATGGACTCCACGGTAATGGAGTTGAGATTTGAGAGACTAATTCCTAGTTATGGCAGTGCTATTGAAAATTGATTTTTATGACTGTATCAAAGTTTTGTTTAAAGTCTTTGAGCAAATGTTACAATTTATAGACATTTGAACGAAATCTTCAAAGATTAGGTTAGGGTTGGGTTAGGCCAATATGTTGGTCACTTTAGGTCTAATGAGAGTAAAGTCGATTCAAGTTTTGATGCGACGAATCGAAGTCTAATCTCAAATCTGTGACCCTTTAATCCCTAGCATTAACTCAAATGTTTTAGTCTCAAAGATGTCTCTCACTTACATTTCTCTATCACTAAAGAGGCGTTACATTCAATTTGATGTTTACTTCAGTAATAGTTTTCAAGTGAACAATATTTCATAAAAACTTTCAAGAGTTTAAAGATAAATAAAGATAAATCAATTTGTATTAATTTACATAAAATAAGAATCAAAAGAATGAGTCATTTGAGTTCAGGTCGACTTAACTTAAGTTACGTCAAAGAATTAGCGAAACATGAGTTACTCGAATGTTTGGATAAATGCGACGGAAATAAAGCCATAGTTTGGGACCAGAAACTTGTCGGACCTTTTGGTCTCATTGCGGACTATATTCTACTAAAAGAGCATAAAGTCATTCAAATGTTTGAATTAAGAAATGGAAAATTACCTGAAATTAGTGCTCAACATATCATTTACTTAACAAGAACACAACTGTCATTAATGGATACAATCGCTGATAATATTCGTAATGAAGACAAGAAAACGTTAGCCAATAAAGAGTTTCACATATTATTTGTTCCGCGAAGAAGTATTTTATGCGAACGAAAACTACAGGTTTTGGGCGTTTACGGAAACTTCAATACTATTGACGAATATTGTGTCGATTTGTTTGCGTTAGAAAACGATGTCTTGTCGATGGAATGGGACTCAGCTTTTCGCGAATGTAATCTCGAAAACGATTTCACTGCAATGTTTCATTCGGCAAAAGCTATTATGACTTTACAAACACTTTATGGCATTATTCCTAATGTTTATGGTTTAGGAAAATGTGCAAAAATTGTTTTCGATTTAATGACTCGAATGCGTCGAGAATTGGCTGGAAATGAGCCGCAAATCACTCCACAAATCGATCAAATATTGCTTATCGATAGGTCCGTCGATTTGTTGACACCTCTTATGACACAAATGACTTACGAGGGATTGTTGGATGAAATCTATGGCATAAATCACACAACTATTAAACTTCCGCCCGAAAAGTTTGTACAACAAAATAAAAGCGACGGCCAGTCATCAGAACAAGTGGTTGAACCGCCGACTGAACCAAAACAGTTTTATCTGAATTCATCAGAAGAGCTATTTGTGAAATTGAGAGATATTAGCTTCAAGGCTGTCGGACCCACTCTTAGAACTAGTGCTAAAAGTTTGTCGTCACAGTTCGATGAGAGGCATAGCGCCAAAACTGTTCGTGAAATCAGACAATTTGTCGATAAATTACCTATTCTTCAAGTGGCGCGAAAGTCACAATCAAACCACACATCAATGGCTGAACTGATCAAAGAAGTCACAGATCAGGAATCATTCTTTGAAAATACACAAACAGAACACGATTTCGCGAATTGTATCGAAACCGATAAGTCAAGTATTTATATTGAGGACTGTATCGCACGTATGGAACCATTAGTCAAAATATTAAGACTAATTTGTATTCAAAGTTTTACAAACAATGGATTAAAATCAAAAGTTCTAGAATTTTATAAAAGAGAAATACTTCAAACCTATGGATATCATCATATCTTAACTTTGAATAATTTAGAGAAAGTGGGATTAATTCGAGTTTCTGGAGGTTATGGTAATAGATTTTATAATGTTATGCGAAAAACTCTTAAACTTACGGTTGAAAATGTGAACGAATTGAACCCAACAGACATCGCTTACGTTCACAGCGGTTACGCGCCTTTGAGCGTACGTTTAGCTCAATATTTAGACCATCCGGGCTGGAGAGCTATCACTGATTTGCTTAAAACACTTCCAGAACCAACTATTGAGGAAATACAACAAATTCCTGTCGGACTGAGAAAAAGAAGAAATTCCGGGTCTTCTATACAGTCGGGTGTTGTCGAAGACCAGAAAGTTATATTAGTTTTCTTTTTAGGTGGTTGTACTTTCACTGAGATATCTGCTCTCAGATTCTTATCACAGAAAGAAGGCATTAATGCAGACTTTATTATTGCGACCACAAAAATAATTAATGGCAAAACATTTATCGAGTCATTGAGTGATTCGCCTTTGAAATAGATTTTATTTATGTTGACTTATTGTTAATAATAATTGTATTCAAAAAAAAGAAAGAAATTCTACAAATATAATAACTTATTATTTTTTTATTTCTTATATTGTGATTGATTGGCACAATTGTAATCGAATTCAAATTAAATAAAGACTAAAAGTTACCCATAATTTGTGCAAATGTATAAAGTTTTGCTGCCTTTGAGTTATCTTAAATAGAAATCAATCAATACCTAGAAGTGAATAATATATAACTAACTCAAGAGTTGTATTAAATTAATAACAAATATAACTTAAGATTAAAAACAATTCAGTTAATTATATAAAATAATTTGAGGCACAATTTAGTCGATTTTAAAAAATGATCGCAAATAAGAATCAAAATATTTACATTATTTTGCTGAATGTGTCTCAACTTATATAGAACTAGAGATTGGCAATGATTTACTTTGCATTCTTGTAAATAAAAACACAAAATAAATGTGTTTTGACAAAAATATTGCATTTGGAAATACAGTTTAACTTACAGTTAAGTTACATTATTTATAAGGCTGTCTCACAGCTTACTATATATTATTAATCTTTCATTTATTTAAATTGAGTGCTAGTGTCCTTTGGCTGCATCTCGAGCTGCGACTATCAGTGGGTGAAGTGTTGTCAGGGGTCGGGATATCTTCAAGAATGGATGCTGTCAATAAAGTTAAATCAATTATTCCAATTCTCTATTGAATAAATTAGTCAATAAAAGAATCAATTGAAACCTTTAATAATTCCGATGCCGACCATCTCTTATCAACATCACATTCAAGGCACTTGTCGAGGAAGTCTTGGAATAGTGGCGACAACTTTTCTTTCTCTTTGATTTCTGGCTTACCATTAGTTGCAATTAAGTAAAGCGCCTATAAATAAATAAATTATTTAATAAGAAAAGTATAAGCAATAAATAATAATATAATTGTTATAATCGAATGAAAGGATGACTTACTCTCAAAGGATTTTCATTAAGATAAGGCGGCTCTCCTTCAATCATCTCAATAGCCATAATACCTAAGGACCAAATATCAACTTTAGGTCCGTATTGTTTTCTGGTCACAACTTCTGGTGCCATCCAATAAGGAGTGCCAACCATTGTTGTCCTCTTATTTTGTTCGGGAGATATTTGAGCACAAAATCCAAAATCGGTGAGCTTTACGCTGCCATCCATTCCAAGCAGTATATTGTCCGATTTGATGTCCCGATGAATCACATGATTGTAATGCAAGAATTCTAGAGCTTGAAGTACTTCTCTACAGACGGCAGCGATCTGTCCCTCATCCATACAGGTCTCGGTCACCACATCCGTGAGAGAGCCTCCGGGCAAGTACTCCATAACAACCCACAATTCTTCGACAACTAAATAACTGTCTAAATAGTTGACAACATTGGGGTGTTTGTTTTCGCGCATAACTAATATTTCATTGACTATAAGTTCTTTCTTTGGTTGTTGTGATAAATTCATTTGTTTGATCGCCACTTCCATTCCGGTCGATATTTCGATAGCCGTATAGACAGTGCCACTCGCGCCCTGTCCTATCTTTTCCATTTTGGTGAATTTGCGATTTGGATCACCGATTGTCACAATTCCGCGTAATTTTTCAATTATTTCTTCGTCAGTCATTTTCTTCTTTTTCTGTTTCAACTGTTGAGGCGTCAACTGATTGCCTGCAGTTGTCATCAAATTATTATTATTATTAAAATTATTATTACTATTATTGTTTGCAATATCTTTGTTCACAATCGAACCAATGTTTTTAATTTCATTAACGGGCTTAGTATAAATTGATTTAGTTTTTTCAGGTCTGGCGGCTATTGGCGGAGGAGAGGGTTCTCGCAGTTCATTATCACCAGATTGATTGTTTACAATTTCATCGTCAGGAGTAGAAGGAGGAGAAGTGATGGATGAGCCACAAGAACCGGCCGACCCGTGATTTACTATTAATTTGGTATGAATTGGGGAAACACTTGCACTTGCACTCGAAGATGAGGCCAATGTAGTGGTTGTGGTGGCGGTGGTCAGCGCTGCCAACTTTTCTGCCAAATAACTGGGACGCGGAGACGCATCTGTTTTGTATAATTATTTTTAATTTTATTATTGCATTCGTTATTGGATTGAACTTTTTTTTTATTTATAGAAAATACTTATGATTATTGTAAGACATACTTAAGGCTGGAGTCAATAAACTGCTTATGAGCTCGGCTTTAGATTTAATGCAGCGATAATTAAGATAAAAGTTATTAATTAACAAAAAAGTTATGAGAAAAGAATCGTTTGAATTAATTTTATAACAATATTGTGTTAATTAGAAATGAAAATCTTATAATAATTTGAAATAATGAGCAAAAATATTGTATCAAAAAAAGTATGAATTATCGTAAAAATGAAATTTCTCCAAACCTAAAGTCCTATTAATGGTCATATATTTTCCCTCATCTTTTCCCTTATGACTTGAGTCGTACCACTTCAGGACATCGAGCACTGCCTGTGGATTCTTCTTCTGTTCTGTTTTAGATATATTAGAGTTTTGCAAGAGTTGAGCCCAATTGGGAGGCATTCCAGTGAACTCTCCAGTGATTTGGTCGAACCCGACGTGAACCGTATGCTCGAAATTCGTTGGAGGACTTATGACTGGCTTTTCGGCATCTCTTCGCTCTTTCTTCGCATTCTTCGATGCCTTTAACTTTGCTCTTCGTTTCTCTTCTTCACGATCTGGTTCTTTAGGCAATGGTCTCATATCTACGGGAACTGTTAGTTCTCTCGCAGAGGCCATCCTGACGGGAGGCGCGGGTGGCTTTTCGTCATAGGTCTCAGAACTAATCATTCTTTGATAACTCATAAAGTCTTTATTTCTATTATTATTATTTTAAACTATAATTCAATCACTAAACAGTTTGAAAGAAAGTCAAAAACAATTCAATAATAATATGAAATCCATTAAATTAATTGCGATATTAAGTGACAATTCATTGAATGAATACATGAAAACATCCCTCCATTTATAATAATAATTATTGTATTCATTTCATTGTAATTCTCAAAAGTCACTCAAAGGGATCGTTATATCAATGCTTACACTCAATAAACGCTATTTTATTCGCTTTAATTTTTATGTTTTGTAAACATTAAAATTGTTTTATTGTCTTATTTGTGATTTAATTGTTTTATTTATATATAAATAAATTCTTGCAATAATTTGGACAACAAATGAATAGTAATTATATAATAATAATAAAAATAAGTTGAATGCTTTTAAATGAGTTTTGTTTCCCTCAATTGATTCATAAAATTTAGTTTAAAAAATGATTCATTACTATTAGTATTGCATTCAATGCTTGAATTGATATTTAGTTTACGGTTGACTTATCTGTTGATAAAACTTAATCATTAATAAAGTTTTAGCAATAAATGTTCTCTACCTTTTATGAAAGCCATAAACATAAACATCAATAATATTGGGCTTTAATTTGGTTTCTATGGGGATGTTATTTAAAGGGACGAATAATTTGATGTTATTTTTAATGTGAATCTCATTTGTAATGATATAAAAAAGTGGCAAAACTTTTATGATTTTATTTCAATAAAAGTTTCTTAATTTTTGTCTTATTTATAAAATGACAGAACTACTAAAGCCTTATTTTGTGAGCGGAAAAGTTGTGAAAGGTTTCGGTCGAGGCTCTAAACAGTTGGGAATTTCGACCGCGAATATTGAAAGCTCTGTTGTCCAAAAGATTGATATCCAAAATGGCATTTACTTCGGTTTCGCTCAATTGCTTTCACTACAAAATGATAACAAACAAATGTCTTCCACTTGTGAACCAAATGGATCTCAAGTCAACTCAAACGGCATTTCGGACTCGAATTCCTCTCAAATAAATGCGAATCAATCGAATGAATCCCCAATTTATCCAATGGTTTGTAGTCTTGGATGGAATCCACACTTCAATAATACTATTCGTTCGCTTGAAGTCCATATTCTTAAGCAATTTGGTTATGATTTCTACGATTCAATACTTCGGGTCGCGATTTGTGGTTATATTCGATCCGAACAAAAGTTCGATAATTTAGAGAAACTCATAGAAGCCATTCATAATGACATCAAAATTGCTGAACAAGAGCTCAAAGATCACCAAAAATGGAGTCATGTTTTAAATGACAACTTTTTCAAAGACTGCTGCAGTTGAAAAGAGTTTCTCATAAATTAGTATTATTTTGAAAGAGGGTTCAGGTTTTTCTCATTATTTAATTTATATTCAAGTATTAGAATCTTTGGTTGGTTTTCAATTCAAGACTTATTTTTAACGATTTCTCACTCAAGTATTAATATATTTTCTATTGCACTTAAACTCCAATTATTTTGCCTTTAAGTCTATTAAGAATCAAATTGTTATATATTTTATTTTTATATGATTTAAGTTAAGATATGATTTATTGTTCAATCTTTAAGAAATACTTACTTCTTATTGAGCATTAGTTCCAAATTTATAGAATGGGAATAAAAATCTCATTATGTTTGAAAAGTTTAGATAAACTTTTTTTATTACCGGTAATAGAATTTAAAGTAAACAAATATTATATTATTCGAGAGTTTATACAAAAGTTGGTTTTGTGATCATTTTTCTAATGATAAGAAAAATGGAAATGCTATGTAATTATAATTATATAAATGTTATGCAGTAATGTTTTAAATAAACTTTTTTATCGCTATGTTTTGGTCTTTTCGATGCTATCAATTTAGTCATTAATAGAATAAGTCGAGAGACAATTACGAAAGAGTTTGCAATAAAGCAAATAAACTCATTCCCATTTATAATAGACTTAAACATATATTTTTCATCATAACTATTAGTTTAATGTTTTGAGTCAATTTTCAACAAGAAAATTCAATTTTCGATTATTGATAAGCTTATAATATCTCTATATTTTATAAAAGCCAATATCAATATAATTGCGAACAAAATTAGTGCGAAATCCCTTATAATATGTGCTTAACTGCAAAGGCGTTATTCACACATTCATATTGACATTTGATTATCAATAATATTGATTAAAAAATCACAATTTGTTGGCAAAGAAATAATTGAAATTAAATAAATTGTATCGAAAATGAATAGCAATCAGTTTTCAACAGAAAAATCACAAAATTTGGAAGAATTGGGAGTAATTGTATTGAATTCAGACGGATCTATATCTCAGGTCTTTATTTATTTAATTTTGATTATACGTAGTTTTTGTTTGTAATTTGAATTAATATTTAATTAACAGTCGAGTGGAGAACTTGAGAACGACAGCAAAACGGCTAAAATTATATCTTCTATTATTGATTGCATTCATTTATACGAATCGTTGAACACAAATGAGGGCCAATTTCATAGCATTACGAGTCAGTCGAGATTTATTATTAAATCAATTTATTTTCTTATCATTGATTTATCAATACATCAATATTAAACATTTGAAACATATTATATTCTTATTATTTATATGTTTTAATTCAATGACTCATTCATTCAATCTATTGATTAATTTTCAGATTTATTAATTCGTAATTCAAAAAATTTTTTTATTTTAAACAAAATTCAGTTATACTTTAATTTATTTTCTACTATTTGTTCAATTGTTTTTGTCATTCAATTAATTTTTGTTTAATTTTCAGTTCAATTCGACGATTATTTGTATAGTGTCCAAATATCAAAGAAGTCAACTATCATTAAAAGGAAACTCAATTTGATTAAAGCGGTTGAAACTTAAATCAAAAGTTTTCATTTAAAACTCATCGATAATATATTCAATTATTTAAAATAAATATTAATCTCAATTCAATTTTCACAATTTTTTCAATTATGTATTTAAGAGAAATAATAGCATAAAATAAAATTTATTCAATTATTTGTTATAATTATTAGAAGTGTTAGTCATTCCAAGGATTCCTTGTTCTAATTCTTTAATCAAATCCATATAATTGAAAAGATTGGGCTCATTATTAAAGGTGTGCAACAAAATGGTTTGTTTCATATTATCTCTTCCGCTGTAATACCACTGCAACTGATTTGCTAAACATTGAGACTCAAAACAGTTTAATATATTTTGATCGTATTGTCCAAACATGAGAACAATTCCTTTATCTCTTTGTAATTCAGGAAAGTGTGAAATAGTGAGACACGTCTCAGCCATCTCTTTATGGCTCTGATATGAGGCCAATGGTGTGAACGAACACTTGTGACCATTAAAATGAGATAAAATGAATTCATAAGCGTTTCCGTTGTTCTTATGTTTGTCTGATCGCGGAATCGGAAATATAAATGTCGGATATTTTTGGCCCATTGAAAACATTTTGTCATAAGTATTGCCCGGAATTACGGCATAAATACAATCTTTTGACTTATGATAAGAACTCCATATATTTGTTATTTCTTCGGGACTTTTGTCTCTTAAAAGATCCAGTTTTACGATACCGTCGAGACTATGAACAGAGCTTTTGTGACAATCGTTTGATTTAAAGTCTAAATTCAATTGGTTTTTATTTTGATTATTAGCGCAAAAGTTTTCTGTTTTGTCAATATTCTCATTCTTCTGATTGTCGTTTAGTTTCAACTTATCATTCGATTCTTTTCTATCATTTCTATTATTTATAAAACCCTTTTCTTGTTCTAATTTTTTGATTTTATGCGAATATTTGGCATAATATGGATTGCTTTCAATTGTATTGTTTTTATTATCAGTCGATTGTTTGTTATTATTTTTGAATTGAGTTTCGTTCACAAATTCAGTTGAATTTAAGTTTTGATGAGTTGTTGTTCTAATCAATTTATAACAAAAGGGCAAAACATTTACACTTCTATTACACTCTCTTTTTATTATTACATTTAACATCATTTTATTGATAATTTATATTAAAGATTAACTAAATTTAAATATAACTCAAGAATAATAAGATGCGAAACAATATCAATATTTATAATACAAATGTTTTGAAATTTATTTCATAAATAAATGATGTGTTGCTTAGCAATAGTTATCTCATACAAATGAGCCAAATATAAAATAATTCAAAAATCTTCGAAACTAAGCAATAGAAAACATTAAGTTTTCTAAAAATTTTATTCAACAATCATTTCTAACAATAAAAGTGGAGTAAAAAAATTTTTGAAATCTTTGCCAAAAAGTGCCAAAAGTTTTCTGAAGCTTTCTTTACGCTCTCTTTAGACTTTTCAACCTTTGCAGCAAATGATGACTTCATCAACACTATTATCACATAATGTGATGAATATTAAGTTTTCATAATTATAATAATATTTTATTTTGCTTTATGAATAAAAATAATACTATAAAAGAAAAATGAATTTGTTTTGAATTTGTTCCAACCATTGGAACAGATATTTGAAGAGGTATTTTATTTATATTATATCAATATATGAGTTAATACAAGATTAGATACAGTTATATATTATTAATTAATTTCATTGTAAATATTATACTAAAGTTAAGAATACATTAAATTCTTAAATATATATCACATTAAAATTGAATTCAATCCTAATCACCGAATAGTATTATTCAATATTGATTTAATGAAAAATTTTCATTAATTTTTTTCGGAATGTTCGGAATTAATGTTGGGTTCGGTCCAGACGTCAACTCGAGGAGAAGAATCAGAACTGGAAGCGCAACTTCCGTTAATTAATTCGTGACTTTCTTCAGACCATTTTATTTGATGATTTTGATGGTCTGACTTATTTTGATCTACTATTCGGTCCAAATCAGCTTCACTTAAATTATGATGAAATTGATTAGAATTTAATAAATGTTTAGGAATGGGATTGAAATTTGCGTTCGATGAAAGTGATGACGAAACGGACTCATCAGTGTATACATTCTTCTTATGGGTCACTATTTCATTCAGGCCTTTATCGAGAGAAAGACTGAGAGTTTTGCTTTCATTTACTAAATGTGTTGAATTGTTGGAAATGTTGGATAATTTTCTCATATGAATTGAATTACTTTTTGAAGGACCAGCTTCTTGTAATTCCTGTTGGTTTCTCATAACTTCTAATTCACGTCTCAAATAGTCGTCTATATGTCCACTGCAAGTCATACTTAGAGTATTAGACGACGAACTGGCAATTGGTTCGAGAATCGTCTCTTCATTAAGAAATATTAATTTCTCTCTCAAAAGACTGTACAGATTAGGCAAAGTTGCGCTTAAGTCTCTTGTTTGTAAACCTAAATAATGTCTCAATTGTGCTATATTTTTGTTGAGTAGAAAAACTCCATATTTGAAGTGAAGTTTGTCTTTTCCGCTTTTAGCGTGAAGTGGAAATATTCTTTCTTTTTCACTGATCTTATCGTTGAGATGATCGATAACAGAAGAACGAGAGCCGTAATAAATAATTTGATATCTGAGCGATACGTCTAACAGTCGTGAGATCATAACCAGAATATGTGCCACATATCCGATGGCTATAGAAATCATGGTCTCGTCGTGTCCCTCAAAATTCTCTGAATTTGGCAAATGAACGCCACATATAGAGAAGCCTCCGTTCCCGTCGGGAAAGGGAACCAATGGATATATTTTCGCGATATCAGTCATCAACTGTTTCCTACGTATCATTAATTGAGCCTTAGTTTTGACTAATCTTTCTCTCGACTGATCGAACTTTTTTCTCTTTTCCACAAGTTTTTCTCTTTCCATTTTCAAGTGTTGAAATTTGTTCAACATATCTATACCTTTCTCGCAAATATCACTTTCATTTTTCACTTTAGTTTCTCGTGAATTATTTATTCTTTCGGTACAAAAGAACAATTGGTTTTTCAAACTTTTAACTTTCATTTCCATACATTCAGCTTTAGATTTGAATTCACTTCTGTCTAACATAAAACTTAATTTTTCTTCTAATTTAGTTCTTGTATTATTAACTAAAATCAAAGTCTGAGTTATAACCCTTTGCATCATTTCAATCCTATACAAAACATTCAGACAGTAAGAGTTTCTTAGATTCGAAATATCTGTCACTGAAATGGATTCTTGCGGAAGACATAAATGATTAAGTAATTCATCGCTCACTATAGAGTCAGGACTCGTATAAAAGCCTTCCATTAAACCGAAAACAACAGTATTTTCTTTAAATCTATTGTCTTTCGGTATTTCTTCTCCAACAAATACGAGTCCATTTAAGTGTATTTTCCACTCGAGAAACATATTATTATTATCACAACAAAATGTTTGCGAACTTTTGTTCGATTGAGTGGTCGATAAACATTTTTCATTTAATAAATCTCTATTAATTGGATCGCAATAATAGAGTCTAACTATTAATTCAGAAATTGATGGAGTTTTGAATGAATAGCTTTCGAACGTTCTCCACGAAGGACTCTATGGGTTAAACATCAAAGGATTAGTTCATTATTATATTTATAATTTTGTAATAATTATTAAATTAATAATTGATAAGTAATAAAAACAATACAAACATTGCTATAAATAGTTTCACTCCTATAGAGAAGTTCTTCATTTATGTCATGGATAGTGAAATTGAATCCAAAATCATCACTTAATTTATTAATAATATTATTTTCATTATTAATGTTTTGATGAATTGATGAAATATTTAAATTTGTGGCAGCGATTCGTTTAACATGTCGTAAATGACGCTATAATTTAATTATTCATTAATTTTATTCAATATTAGATTTGTTTTCAAAATTAATTAATTATAAAATTAAAGACCTGTTGGGTAATGAGCGGAACGTAACTCTTCTTCACTCTTGAATCCAATGAGAAATCAATTGTAGCCATAATTTGATTGAATTCATAAACAATTATCAATAATATTAAACATTTTCAATAAATATTTAATATTTATTTACTTTTTCATAACTAAAAGCCATATGATTTCTAAAGTGTCTGTTTTTAAAAATAACTCTAAACTAAAAATGTTCTCAAATTCATATAAAAATTATATCAAAACAAACGATTGAGGGCTCGAAACAACTTGACGTGATTTATGGTCATTACGTAATCCTCCCCTTAATTATCAATAATAAGAGATCTAAAGCATTGCATCAATAAAGAGACGAACATCTAATTCATGATAAAACACATGCGTTTGAAAATTAATTTTTACAATAAATTTAAAGTTTAATTAAATTAATTATAAAATCATTATTAAAAACAAAGTCATAAAAATTAATGATATCTTTGAGAATAGCTGTGAGTATTGTTTTATTTTTGACTTATTTTATTAAAAAATTGTTTTTGTTTTTAATATAATATTTAATGTGATATTAATATAAGTTATGAATTCAATTGTTATAAATGTTTGTGAAGACAATCAAATTTATTTAGGGATTAATTACATCCAAATTACGTAATAATTATATGAATTGTTACTCAAAACGTGTAATAATAATGAAGTCATCAACAAATGAATGGTTGAGTCCTCCCGAATGTGTCAAAGGAATGACTCAATTGGACAAAAAGATGTTCAACAAAACAATTTGTGTGCCTTTTATTCAAATAAATGACAACCATTTGGAGAATGCGCTCAAATGTGTTAAACCTTTTCTCTTAAAACTCAAAGATTTTAATCCAATCGAAACTAATAGTGAAGACAATAATAAACGAACAATATTATTGAATCCGGAATTGATTTCAACCATTGATGACATTATAAAAGATAACGAAAACAAGAAACGAATTCTCGAAGATTTGTGTGAAGTCCATGAAATCAACTTCAAAGACATTGTATTGACTTATGATAACTATAGTTATCACTCAATTTTCAATGCAGTTTTGCCATCCTCTGAGCCATCAGTTTCGAGCTATAGTATGATTGGACACATATTACACCTTAATTTACGCGAACATGTCTTACCCTTCAAGCGATTGATTGGAGACGTATTTCTCGATAAAGTAAAAAGAGCTCTAATTGTTGTCAACAAATTAACAACAATTCAAAATGAATTTCGTAACTTTCAAATGGAAGTATTGGCCAAAAGAGACCAACAAATCGAGACTATCGTCAAAACAAAAGAATCTGGCGTTGAATTCGAATTCGATTTCGCAGAAGTCTATTGGAATCCAAGACTTAGTACAGAACACGAACGAGTTATCCATAAATTGCATTCAAACGTTGATATACTTTATGACGTGTTTGCAGGGGTCGGACCGTTCGCTATTCCGGCCGCAAAACGAAAAAAATGTGAAGTTATTGCTAATGATCTCAATCCTGAATGTTATAAATGGTTATCACATAATTGCAAACTCAATAAAGTTGAAAGTCTTGTCAAAGTTTATAATATGGACGGAAGAGATTTCATTTTGAATGTCATTCGTGAAGATCTTATAAATAGAATGAAGAATTTTGATGGAACTGAAATGAACCGAAAATATCATATAGTAATGAATTTACCGGCTCTGGCCTTTCAATTCTTGGATGCTTTTAAAGGGCTCTTAGATTTTGACGTTGAATCGATTGAACATAAAATAATACCATTAGTTCATTGTTATTGTTTTGTTAAAGAACAAAACTTTGATAAAGATGTGAACGAAGAACCCATTGATTTTGATAAAGTTGTCAAAGAAATGGCTGAACAAGTTTTAGACTATGAAATTACAAGTTTCGAGGAAATCGTTAATATAAGAAAAGTTGCACCGAATAAACATATGTTTAGATTTAGTTTTTATATTCCAGAAGATGTCTTATATAATAAATTTAATGCTAATAAACGACAAAGAATTGAATGATTTGTAATCACAGTTAAAACTAATAAATTTTGTTTAGAAATAATAGATTTTCTTTATGAATGAATATAAATCAAATTAAATGCTCATAAATTACTTTTAGTAATGAAAATGCACTCAAATTTATTTTTAGGAATAGTAAAATATGGGCAAAAAACGGAATAATAACAAAAAAGAATCCGTCAATATATTCAAAGTGTCTGAGGGCAGAGCCAAAAAAGCGAAGAAGAATAAGGCAAACATCAAATTTAAAAAAGTTAGTATTCATTTATCAGTTCAAACGTTGAAAATTTATTCTTTCGATCACATAATTATTTAGTTGAAAGTGAGAACTAATGAAGAGGTGGACGTTTTGAATAAGAATTTAGATGACATTCAATATGATATCAGGAAAACTAAAGTTCATACAGAGGTTGTATTTTGATTAATACTAAGTTTTACTTAATTTACTGAATTTGACTCATATTAGACTTAATTTTTCAGACAAAAAAACCAATAAATCCTGTCTCGCTCTCAACTAATGACGTGAATATCGAGAAAACCATCGCTGAATTTTCTAACTTATAGTTCAATGTATTTATCATTTGAAAGTTGAATTTTTAAGATTTCAATAAAGAAAACTCAAAATAATATGGGAAATGATATAATATAAAATAGATATTAATCTCATCTTTTGAGTATAAGTCAATAAATTGGAATATATTTTATTTTAATTAATTTAATACTATATACGAATAACACAAACAATTTTACAATAAAGCTATTCATTCTATTTGTTGGTCAAATATTAGACAAAATTTAGACAATTTGTTGGTCTTCACTATCGCCCCAATTGACTATTTCTTGATTATCTTTCGCAACAGAACTGACGCTTAAATTTTTGAGTTTTGGATTTTTATTTTTAAGTTTTCCAAACCTATCAAATAGTAATTCTTTTGCGTATTCGTATAATTCCATGTCCAAGTGATTAATTAATTTAATTTTTTCAATCGTTTTAGAACTTAAATCATCTAAAAGTGATCTTTTAATTCGATGTGATGAATGAGTGTCTGCGTCGAGAAACATTAAATCAAATGTTTCTTCGAATAAATATTGTGAAATTCGCGGAAATTCATTTAATCCGAAAAAAGCCATTTTATGTAAATTATTTTTGGCACTCGTAAGCATTACTAATTGGCGTTCATTTTGAGGCATAAATGACTCGTTATAACAACCAACTAATGCTAAATCACTTAACATTCGTGTTTGTCTATTAATGGCTAAATTGTTTCGACAATTGAGATAATCATCAATTGTGAGATCACTACTGAAATCGCATTCAGGCATTTGAGTGACTTCTTTGCCTCCACACCAATGACGCGATGCTTTAGCATTTGATTCTTGAACTCGAAAGTGATTGTATTCTGATATAAATCGAGTGATTGGATCTCTCAATAAAGTTATGTAAAAATATCGTCTCTTAATGGGCTCGCCCTCCAATTCGTCGAGCACTCGATCCGTGCAATGCATTAATTCATTAAAGTCAGGATGAATTCCACACTTCGTTCCGACTGTTAGTCGACTAAAAAGCCATTGAGAGTTAGACTTATTTGGACGCAAACATTGACACCTTTTTCGTCTATTAATATTACAATTACACGGGCTGTCAATTATGAGATCGTCCACTATATGTCTGACGAACACATTTCCGCCCGTGTTTTGAATGTGAAGAAAGACCATCACGTCGTTAGAGGTGATATCGAATTTGGCCCAACTGTCGATCACTTCGTTTTGTGGATCATCTGATGTGTCGTCTCTTTCAGTGTTCCAAAGCTTTACATCTATTAAATCGTTTGATTTGATTCTAGCGATTGGTCCGTATTTTGTGCGAACTCTTAAGTGATTGTAATCGTAATAATTGGATAAATAAATAATATATGATATGAGAAATAGTGAAACACTTAATAAGATATAGAAACTTAGGTTTCGATTATTTAATGATAAATAATTCAATTTTGAATTATTTGATGAAATAAGTGTTTCATATTTTGGCACTTCTTTACGCCATTTGTGTC
Source organism: Malaconothrus monodactylus (assembly GCA_034697245.1). Taxonomy (NCBI): domain Eukaryota; kingdom Metazoa; phylum Arthropoda; class Arachnida; order Sarcoptiformes; family Malaconothridae; genus Malaconothrus; species Malaconothrus monodactylus. Next base: position 11,148 of record JAQIWZ010000098.1, on the reverse strand, counting down.
CGAAATTCATTTTGTTTTGTTATCACATTATTTATTAATTTATTTTTTTTCAATATTTTCACAATTATTTGATTAACACTTAATTCAATCCAATTAACTGTCAATTGGTTTCAATGAAAACAATTCAAACTTTTTTCTGTTGTTTATAAATATTCGTTATTAAAGACCATCAAAAACGTCATTAAAAGTTAATCAAATTCTTTGGCCTTAAATAATAATAATAACTAAAACTTTGAGAATTTGATAGAAATTAATGAAAAATAATAAATAAATTGAAATTCAAAAGAGAAAAAATATTTTTAAAAAATTTAAAATTAGAAATTGTTTTGCTTTGAAAAAAAATAATTCAAATCATTTAATCATTTTTGTCAAAAGTATAAGCAATTGATAGTTAGCGTCACCTTATTTTCAATGACATAATTCTATGACTTCTCGAATATAATGAGAGCTTTTCAATAATTATGACTTTTAGTTATAAACGATTGAAAAGATGTCGCTTTCATTTTATGACTTATTCATAACATTTATATTATCGAAGAGTTCATTATTGAAGAAAACGACGAAATTTATGAATAAAAGTTTGTTAGCAGTCGTCAGAGTTTTGATGATTTCTCGATTAGAATATAATTTATTTTCTGATTTACAGTTAAATTAAAATAAATAATGAATTTCGTAATTAACTAATGAAATGGACGACGATTTTGACGACTACGAAGTGTTATTGTCGACAATCGGATCACATATTCGTTTATTAATTAAATCAGTTATAAATTTTTGTGAAATTGGTGTGAATTGGACTACAATTTCATATTTATTAAATTGGATGTCATTATATGTAATGAAGCCGACGATCGCTTTTCTAACACTTATTTTATTGTTTGCTTTAATTTGCCATTCATTTGACTATTGGATCAAATGCTTGACGCGTTCGACCATTAAATTTGCGAAACGCCTTAATGTAGGCCTTAGTCTAGTGTCGACTGCATTGACAACACTCTTACCAAATGTCGAGTGCATTACTGGTATCGCAAACGATAATGTGATCAATGAATTGAAAGGCAATTTTGTCGGAGTTTATGCCTTACAGGGAAGAAGACCTAAAATGGAAGACAAATTCAGTTACGTTAACGACAGCGCAAGACTTGGATTGGAGTATTGGGCAGTATTTGACGGACACGGAGGGGATGTATGTAAACATTTATTTATTAATTAAGGGATCAGATGTTTTAAAGTGCTTTAAGTCGTAACAATTGATGGCACTTATCATGCATTAGGCATGACATCAAAGTCATCATCACTTCCCTTTAAGAACCAGAAAGGATCAAATTCTTCTTAATGTCTGTTAAGGCTATGAGTCATTGCATTTATTATAGTTTTACAGCTCATAAATCTTTTAACTTTGTTTTGAACATTCGTTTCTTTTAAATCTTTTATTCTCATTATGTTTTTCTGTTTAATCTTAATTTAGAGCATATTTTTAAGTGTAAAACAAATCTTTATATTTTAGATTTTATTAAATTATGCGAAAAATTATCAGACATTAGGAAAATGATGACATTCTCACGATTGAGATATAGATTCTCTTACAGTAATGCTTCAACCCATCTATGACTATATCTAGCCTTGAATTTTATAAAACTTGTTGAATAATTATTATATAATATGAACTTAACTTATGATAACTTATTTTTTATCAATTTTAAGAATTTATTTAATTTGAAGAAATTTAAAACCTAACAAAAAACTTGTAAAGATCTTTTTTAACCATTTGCCAGATATTATAGTTTAAGTTTTATAATAAATTGAAAGAGAAAAAGTTTAATTAAAAATATTTAATTGTATTCCATAAATTTTTATCTCATTTCAGAGCGCAGCCAATTATGTTGAGTCCAATCTTTACAGCGCTATATCAAAAAGAGTCGAACAGTTGACCAGTAAATCAGAAAACAACGATTTTTGTGAAAAATCATCAGAAGATGATCACAAGAGTGATGTCGAGAATATTGATCGACAAAAACTTAAAGAATGCACTTATAATACAAAGTCATATAGTTTTCTATCAAAGTATAAGTCTGAAGGATTAAGTGTTCCCACACTCTCGCAAATAGTCACCGAAGAAGTACTCGAAACTGATAAACAGCTCATTATTGAAGCAAAGAAGAAGTCAGACGTCGCTGGAAGTACTGCACTCATAGCTCTTAGAATTGTTGAACAAAACAAATTAATTGTAGCCAATGTCGGCGACTCGAGAGGAGTTATCTGTGATTCTAAAGGCTCTGCAATACCACTATCTTTTGATCATAAGCCACAACAGGTATTATAGAATTAAAAAAATTTTTTAGTTTGAATTCGCATTATTTAAATAAATTTTTTGTGCCAAAAAAGCTAAAAGAACACAAGCGAATCAAAGAGGCCGGAGGTTTCATCAAATTTAATGGCGTTTGGAGAGTGGCCGGTATTTTAGCGACATCGCGAGCAATGGGTGACTACCCTCTTAAAGACACAAATCTAGTTATTGCTGAACCCGATATATTGACATTCGATCTGAACGATATGCAGCCAAAGTTCATGATCCTCGCGAGTGATGGACTTTGGGATACTTTCTCTAATGAAGAAGCGGTCAATTTCGCAAAAGACTATCTCATAAAAGCCAAACAAAATTACTCTTCATATATAGCTTATGAAGTGGCGAAAAATCTCGTTCTTGAGGCCTATAAACGCGGATCATTTGATAACATAACTGTTATTTTAGTCATTTTTGACGCTAAGAGTAATAATATCTGTTTAGCTAATTCTTGAACTATCCATCCATTCAATGAATTGATTGCATTTATATTTATGTCCATTCATTTTGACGTTATTTATTAATCATAAATCTTATAAAATTATTTGCATTTGGTTCATAAGAGAAAGTTTGGATATTTGTTCCTCTCATAGTTTATCACTATTTGCATATTATTAGAAATAATTCACTATTTTATTTAAAAGCCAAAGAATAACAAAATAACTTTAAGTCAATTAATAAAATTTAACAAAATATTTTCAAAACAGAATTTATTTGAATCTCACTAAATGTGTTCCTTTTGCCACATTGTCTCCGGGTTTGTATAAAATTTTTTCGACGACTGCATCACTATTTGCTTTTATAATGTATTCCATTTTCATTGCTATCATAACTACAAGACTATCGCCTGCTTTGACTTCTTGTCCTTCGTTAACAAGTATTTTCTCAATAACTCCAGGCATTGGGGCCGTAACTGATTTCGAGTCAGATATTGTGTCGACATTTTGTACTTTCAAATAGTTAGGTATTTCTAACTCAAAGAAATGCGAACTTTCATCAGTGAACACAGCGATAGTATTCTCAACCATAAGAACTCGATATTTAGTGCGAACGCCCGCCATCTCAACAGTTAACTCATTAACTTCTGGATTGTATTTTGCATTTATATTTTCATATGTATTACTTCCGACTTGAACTGTATATTGTTGTGAAGCTGTAGAATTGACTTTAATTTCATGATGTTTTTGGTCGCTATCTATTAGATTCAAATAACTAAAAGCTGGAATTCCGTGCAATCGATTGCTATCACATAAATTGTAGGGTGAATTTCGATCGGAATGATATGTTTTTCGATTCATTTCTTGTAGTTTTTCTTTAAGGATTAGAGCAATGCCTGCACTGCATAAAATTTGGTCAGAAGTTTTTGTTGGAGGGAATAGTTCTTTTTGATAATCTTCTATGAAATTTGTGTAAACATTACCGCTTCTGAACTCTGAATGAGCAGAAAGTCTTAGAAGAAAATCAACATTTGTTTTCAATCCCACGATATTATATTCGGATAACGATTGACGCAATTTTCTGAGAGCCGTCTGTCTGTCGTGTCCCCAAACCACGAGTTTGGCTATCATTGGGTCATAATGTACGGAAACTTCATCACCACTTCTGACTCCCGTTTCTATGCGTACAGAAGAACTGGGAAGTGGTGTTTCTAATCGAAGAAGAGGTCCGGCGCCCGGCATGAAGTTGTTTTCGGGATCTTCCGCATATATTCTGGCCTCAAAAGAATGTCCACTTAGCTTAAGATCTGATTGTTTAAGAGGTAATTCTCCTTCAGCTGCAACCCTGAGCTGCCATTCAACAAGATCAGTGCCGGTAATCATTTCAGTGACCGGATGTTCGACTTGTAGTCTAGTATTCATTTCCATGAAATAAAATTTTGAGTCTTTTGGATCGAATATGAACTCAACAGTTCCAGCGCCGATATAGTCGACAGCTTTCGCGGCCTTAACGGCAGCGCTGCCCAATTCGTGTCGTTTAGAATCACTAATTCCAGGCGCGGGCGCCTCTTCTATAATTTTCTGATGTCTTCTTTGCACAGAACAGTCTCTTTCGAAGAGATAAACATAATTTCCAAAACAATCGCCGAATACTTGCACTTCAATATGTCTCGGATTCTCTACAAATTTTTCGACAAGCATTTCGTCGTCAGCGAAGGCTTTCATGGCCTCTCTTCGGGCACTTTCCAATTGTGGAATGAATGCGTTTTGATCGAGAGCTATTCGCATACCTTTTCCACCGCCACCTCTGATAGCTTTGATCATAACTGGAAACCCTATTTTTTTGGCCTCTTCTAACAGATAATTATCGTCTTGAATGTGTCCGTGATATCCAGGAACCACTGGAACACCTGCTGATAACATGATTGCTTTAGACGTAGACTTTATACCCATATCTCGAATGGCCTCAGGTTTAGGACCAATGAATATAATGTTATGATTGGCACACATTTGCGCGAACTCTACGTTTTCGGACAAAAACCCATATCCTGGATGTATTGCCTGAGCCTTCGAGCGAAGGGCCACTTCTATTAACTTGTCTTTAGCTAAATAACTAGCACTCGATTGGGCAGAACCGATATAATAGCTCTCGTCTGCCATTTGTGTGTGCATTGAGTTATAGTCAGCTTCTGAATAGACGGCAACGCATCTAATGCCCAGTCGTTTAGCGGTTCGGATAACACGACACGCGATTTCTCCGCGATTTGCGATTAATATCTTATTCAATGGTTTCTCTTTTTTCAATTGTTTTCTATTAATTGTCGATAAATTACGAAATGACTCCATTTTAGGCCATTTTCTAAACATAATTAAAATAGTAATCAATTAGTTCATTAATATATTTATCATTCAATTAATTGCAATACTTTGTAATCAAATTAAGTCTGAAGTGAACGTTATTTAATAGAGTATTCATTTCTATACAATTATTAAATCAAATGAATCGAAATTTTGTTTTGATAACAATAACAATAATATTTGTCTAAATTTGTTTTGATTTCAATTGGAATCAAATAAATTGATATTTGAGATAATTTGCATTTAAATGATTTAAATTAAATGAAACACTTTATAATTGAGTATTAGATCAATATTGATATTCATACTAGAAATGCGAAACTGTGTCAATCAGTTTCGAACCTTTTCCCAAACTATTATAGACTCAATAGAGTCCTATTGTTTTGCATTAATGTTTGCACAACATATCAAACGAGACTTTTTCAGCTCAAAAGTCAATCTCTTTCTCAATGACTCTCTATTAAACTGATAGCTAAAGTTGAAGCCATGGATTCTTAAAGTGAAATCCGATTAAAAAAAAGTTTGATTAAGCTTTAAAAAAGGTAAACACATTTAAAATGAATGGTAATAAAAATGTTTTTATTAATTTAAGTGAGTTTTTAGATTCAGAAAACGTACAAAATGAGAATAAGTACAAAAATACAAAATAAATCAAATAATAAATAGTTATAAATATTGAATAAGTTGACTATAATTTACTAAATTGTTTAATAATACAAAACATTTGAATTTGAAATGTGGAAACGAACTCATTAATAGAATTTTCGCGTCCTTTTACGTCGTTTTTTGCGTGGAGGCAAAGACACACTTTCGCCTTCACTCAAATCTGGAATTTCTGTCCTGAATGCAAAAAAATCATAAAATAGAAAAGTTTGTGAAGAAAGAAACAAATATAACAAACCTCTCGACATCAATATCACTATCTCTTGACATTCTAAATATATTACAATCGAATTTATTGGCGCCAACTTGTTTTGATGTAATGATCAGAGTATCCAAATCCATAATAAGAGTGTAATCAGCCATCTGTCCATTCAATTAAATCCATATTAATCTTAAATCAGATAAAGTTTGAAAGAAATATCAATCGTTTACCTCATCCAGACTTAAACCTAATTTGATTTCATGAACTTGTTTTCCGGTGTCGTTATCGTAAATCATTATTCGTCCGTTTCGTTTCTTATTAGTTTGAGTATCGATTCCGAGCAATAAATAAAATTCTAGTTCATTCTCGAAGTCATCCGCAAGAATCGATCGCTTCATATGTGAGAAACTTATTATAAAATCATTAAAGTCTAAAGATATAACACACGAATACCTCAGGTTTGTCAACATAACTAATATTTTTAGTCGCCTGTCGTGAAAAAGTGGCGCCATTCATATAATTAATACCATTTCCATTAGTCATCTCATCTTTTTTCAAAAGCTTGAGTTCGAATTGTTGTTCGAGAACTGTTTTAAAGCTGTTTCCATTGGATTGAATTGAGAATTTGAAAAATCGAACGCTATTACCGGATTCATAGATGAGTCGTCCGCTATCATCGGTATGAAAAGTCAAAGTATCGACTTCTGTAGTATTGTTGGGCAAATCAAAGCGCCCATTTTCTGCTAATTTGTTTGTTTGTACGTTTCGAACTTCGAACACACCGGTAGTATTTGGAGGATTAGTGACATAATGCCAGGGATGGCCTCCGAAGTGGAGATTCGGTTCACCACATCTCACTTCGAAAAGTATAGGCGGAATGGACTGAGAATTGATCTAAAATTATTATAAATTTATTTCAATCAATTTTTTGAATAAAATTTTGATAAATTAATTAAAATATGAAAACCTTATAATTAAGGGGTAATCCAAACGGGTAGTGACCAACTTTTCCTCCGAGATCATCACACTTAAGATCAAGTGTAGCTTCAAATAAGCGATTACTTTCTTTGAGTACTTCTTTTAAGCTATAAATACGGATTTTTCCACTAGTGGACGAACCGATTCCCAATATGAGTAAGCCTTCAGATATGTTCGCTGTATTCACTTCTTTACCGAATTGCTGTTTAAGAAAATATATTTTAAATCAAAATATATATGAAAGACTTTATGATTAGTGAATGACTGACCGCCTGATCGATCTCAAAGAGTCCAATGAATTTGATGGGCATTATTGAGAAAATAGCGACCGCCTGAACGACTCGAGTTCTCCTGGCATTTGGTGTTGGATTACCGGGGAATAGTGTTGACTGCAATACAATAGTCTCTCCCTGTGATTCCCAATCGACGTGACGAAAACTGTATCTCTGAACTGGTCCCAAATATATTTCTTGTAGAACTTTTCCATTCATGTTATCGTATCGAATGAGCCAATTATCAGAAGTTAGTGCCAAAAAATATGGCTTAAAATTTTCGCGCGGAAGTGGTGTGCAATACTTTAGTCAAAATAAAGCATTTTATTTATAATTCAAACTTATTTTTATTATTGAGCTTTAATTTGATTCGAAAAAAAGTTTCAATTCTTACAACAGGACCGGTAAAAATGAAGATGTCTTCAAACCTCTTGATTTTAGTGTTCTTTTGTAACTGATATATAGTTGAGGGAAGACTGTCTTTACCACATCTTTAATATCAAATTGCAAACAATTTAGACATTCAATAGAATTTGGTGTTAATTATTCATTAATACTCACAAAGCCTTACAAGTGGTGTAATTATTGAAATATATTTTTCCACTAAACAAATCATATATAAAATTAAATTAATTTATTTTATTTTATTTCAAACAATTGACAGTTAAATACGAACTCTTCATAAATGATCGGTTGATGTGATGTTTCGGACCATATCTTTTCAAATTTTGTACTTTTCTTTAAATTAAAATTAATAAAATTTATTTTAAAATTTAATTGAAAAACATCGATAACTATTAAATACTAATTAATAACTATAGAAAACAATTAGAATTACATTTTTAACTAATGAGTGAAGAATTCTTAGACTTTGTCGATATGGAGATGAAGTCAAACCGATTTCATTATTAAATATAGCGTTGACTACATTTAGTTTTCGTGGATCTATTTTTCGCGGCATTTCTTAAGATTTGATCTTTTAATAGAAATGTTTTCTATCAATAAATAATACAATTTTAATAATTGTAATAATAATAAAATCGAAATTTATTTCAAATCAATCAATGTATATGTCATTCAAAATGAATAAGACTTTCAAAAGATAGCAATCATTTCATTGTTTCAAATAATTGACGACAAAAAACAAATCAAATCAATAAAAATTGATTTAAATTTTTCTCAATTCATTATTTATTCCTAAATTCGAATTGAATTAAAGAGATTTTAAAAATATTTGGCACAAAATTAAATGTTTTGTTTATATCATTGCATTTAAATTGATCTCAAATTTCACTAAAACTAAAGTTTTCAAATTTCTATAAATGAGTGAAAAAAATATCAATTTTTTAAAAATAAATTCATTAAAAATAACTTACAATACTTACAATACAATTTTTACTAATTTTTCATTTAATTTCAATTGAAATAAATATTTTTATTATCAGATATTTGATTAAAATATTAAAAAATTATTTATAAAACTTTATTTATTTGAACCTAATTTACAAGAGAAGTAATTCTCGAAACAAAATACAAGTTTTGGGCAAAACTTATTTGCGTTGAGTTAGTGTTAAGCATAAAAAAATTTTTTTAAAACAAAAATTCCGGCTTTTGCTCAAAATCGTGTTTAGAGACAAATTGAAATCAATCAAAACAATAAAAATAAAATTCAAATAAATTAAAGAAATTAATTAAATAATTAGTTATTATGAATGATAATGTGAACCAAAATGATATCGAAATAGTGGACAAGAAATGCATCGGATGTTCATTGAGCGCGACTTCACTTCAATGTCCCAATTGTTTGAAATTAGGCAAAAGTGACTCTTATGTAAATCTATTTATATTAATATTCATTATTATTATTACTAATTATTAAGAATTGATTTCAATTTAGTTCTGTTCTCAACAATGTTTTCGTGACAATTGGTCGAAACATAAATTAATTCATAAGACTATTAGTAATAAGAAAATAGAGACAACGTACAATCCATGGCCTGATTTCGAGTTTGGCGGAACTATAAGACCCTGTTATCCGCTTTCAGCCAAGCGTTGGGTTCCTGAAAATATTTTACGTCCCGATTATGCGGACCATCCGTTGGGAGAATCAGAATGTGAGCAATCGATCAAAGGATCGACTCATATAAAAGTATTAAATGACGAAGAGATCGAAAGCATGAAAGTCGCTGGACGTCTTGCCCGAGAAGTATTAGACGTGGCTTACAGTGCGATTGGGGTCGGAGTGACCACCGATGAAGTGGACCGACTCGTACACGAGGCTTGTATTGAGAAAGAATGCTATCCTTCGCCTCTTAATTATTACAATTTTCCGAAGTCTTGCTGTACTTCTGTTAATGAAGTGATTTGTCACGGAATTCCTGACTTAAGACCACTACAAGACGGAGATTTATGTAATGTCGACATAACTGTATTTCATCGCGGATTTCACGGAGACCTCAACGAAACCTTTTTTGTGGGAAATGTTTCGGAAGAGAGCAAAAAATTGGTTCGAATAACGTGGGAATCACTTCAAAAGGCTATTCAAATCATTAAACCCGGAGAAAAGTATAGAGAAATCGGAAATGTTATCCAAAAACACGTCCAAAGCCATGGGTTTTCAGTTGTTCGCAGTTATTGTGGACACGGTATGAGTCAAATAGATTTTCATTAAAATCAATTATAATTAATATATTATTTGTGAAAATATTGAAAGGAATCCATCGTTTGTTTCATACGGCACCACAAGTACCTCATTATGCGAAGAATAAAGCCTTTGGTATTATGAAAGCCGGACATTGTTTTACGATTGAGCCCATGATTTCAGAGGGCGGTTGGCGTGATGTTTGTTGGCCAGACGACTGGACTGCTGTCACTCAAGACGGCAAAAGATCGGCTCAATTCGAACAAACATTTCTGGTGACAGACACCGGATGTGAAATTCTCACTAAAAGAAAAGCTAATGAAGGGATGCCTTACTTTATGGACTAATTATTAATTAATTATTAGGTTATTGTTTGTGAACGTGTCATCACAAACACACCAATCAATTATTACAATTTAAGCTTTAATTGAGTTCTATTCGAATTAGCTTTCATTTGTTTTCTTAAAATTATTTGAAACTAAATTTTTTTTCGAAAAGATTTTATTCTCAAATCAATCAAAACTTAACTCATTTTAATTAAATTTTTGAATGAGTTTTACATTCACTTCATCTAAATCTAAAAAAGTAATTATTGAAAACTTATCTCAATTCTATGAGAATTGGAATATTTTTGTAAATAAAAACAGTAAGTTTTAAAAGTTTTTAACTTAAAGTAAAAATTAAAATAAGAATAAGGCTGGACTTTACTAAACGAGGACGAGTATGTTCCCGACGTCGTAGAAGCATAAATTATACATCGTTGGACCATACGAGTCGATTGAGGTCATACTCGAGGTTATCCGAGGTCAACTCGAAAATTCAACTTTTTCGATCTAATAAGTCGAATTTCGATTCGAGCCTCATTTAACAAATAGAATATAGCAACCTGAAGACAAATTAAACATATTAGGTTAGATTAGGTTAGGTTAGGTTGGGTTAGGTTAGGTTAGATTAGGTCAGGTTAGGGTAGGTTAGGTTAGGTTAGGTTAGATTAGGTCAGGTTAGGGTAGGTTAGGTTAAGTTAGGATAGATTAGGTTGTCACAACCTTTTGATTTTTTAAAATTAAACAAAAATTTGGATCATTTGACCCTAATCAACTTTTGACCTTAAGATCACAGAGGGGTCACACATAATTTGTGTGTCTAAATCGGGAACGTTCTCACTCACGTTGAGGGAATTAGATGAAAATGGTCTAGAAGTGATCATGAAAGTGACCTTAAGGTCACGATATGTTTAATTTGTCTTCAGTTTA
>JAQIWZ010000097.1:0-29845 GCA_034697245.1 Malaconothrus monodactylus | reverse complement strand
TTAGATTTTGTGGGAGTTTTAGCTCTATATTAATACATTATTTCAATTGATTTCAAGTTTATAAACATCTCATGAATTTTAAATTACTATCAAATTATATTTCATTTAATTATTAAATAAAATTAGTTATAATTTATTTGTTAATTAAATAATATCTTAATAATGGCAACAATAGGTCTGTCATTACAGAAAGATCTGTTTCAACACAACGACGAAAGACTTTTGGCTTTTATTAATGTAACGAAACCTCAGAAGAAGAAAAAGAAATTCTATTTATTGTCACTTGTCTTAAATGATTCCAAACGAATTCATTTGATTTATTTGCTTAAAAAGACTGATCAATACTACAGAAAGCATAAAAATTGGCAATTGTCTGAATTACGAGTCGTCGACGCAAAGTTTGATGAAAAGAATGACTCAATCGATACCAAAGAATTTGAATTACATTTTAATAATAAACAAATATTCAAATGGATGGCTAATAGTCTTAATGACAAATATTCGTTCATTCAGTTGTTGTCGCGTTTGTCTTCACAACACTTTTCGTCACAGAAAATCAATTTCTCCAATATTCCGAAAGACGCTTTGGTTTCCTTTGAGAGCCAAGAAATCAAACAAATGTTATTAAATGGCAATAATGTCGACAATTCATCGAATAATGATTACAATGCTGTCGATGAAGAGTCATATCAAGCGCTGACTGCTAGAGAAGAAGCAGATCTCGAGAGACTTATGTCTCAGTGCGAGTTCACAATACATAACGCCGAGGCCTTCACTGAACAACTCTCTCGTGAAGTTTCTTCTATGGACTCAACAAATATTCAGAGTATAATGGCTTCAGAGCAGAGAGTTTTGGGATTAATGCAAATCTTGCAAAACTCTGTCGACGAAACTCTTAAGTTAGAAAATAGAATCAGTCATTACGAAAATCTGCTCAAAAATGTTAGAGATGTTGTTCTTCAGGTCGAACAGAAAGAAGCTATCGTTCAAACACAAAATGACAACAATAAAAAACTATTGATAGAATTGGAATATCTTGTCAATCAATTGGATTTCTCTAAACAAAATGAAGATTTGTTATTAGACGGAGACTTGACTTCACATAGAGGCATAACAGATTGTATTTCAGCCGCAAATTCATTGCAAAATGCACTGAACGCTAATATTCATCCAGCGCTTTCTTATATGAGTGCAGTTCAAGACCAGAAGAAACTATTAGAAAAAACTTGTAATAGGTTTTCATCACGACTTTCTCATCACTTGAATAATCTATTCTCTCATTTGACAAATCAATACAGCGATGATTTTCTGGCAGTTATTTCTCGCGAAGAACTAACACTTCCGACACACTCTTTGATTCACAATACACTCAAACCTTATGGACCTTTAGTCAAATGGCTGCGTAATAACGATAACGAAACTTTTTCGTTATTAATTAAAAACTATAGAAAATTTATGAGTAGTCTCTATGAAAGAGAATTGACTTTGTTTTTTGAATACGCAAAAGAACGTCTTTCAGGCGGAAGGTATATGAGTGGTAACAATACTCCGCCTCAAAATGTAGATTACAAACGAAAAACGTTGACTCCAAACGAAGGCTCGAGTCGTAGGGGTTCGAGTTCGACCACCGGAACAAATATTAATTCAGACCATTTCGATACCACTTCGAGAACCTCTGAAATTAGTTTAAGTGAATGGGAAGAATTCGACACTTGCATTGAACGTATGCTTTTGGCCATTGATCCCATTTGTTTATTAGAACAACAATTTTGTATTGAATTCTTCGATTTGGAATTGAATACTTCAGTTCAGCCGCCAGTTAATGCTTCTTTTTCTTCGAGTCCATCGCCTTCTAATCAAAGTCATAGCAGTAATGAAACTGCAGATTCTAAAAAGAATGAACAAATCAGACCAATGATGGGTGACTTGTTTTCTGCTCTCGAACCAGAATTCATAAGTTTTGCCTCATTTTACGATAAAATGGATGGTCTCTACTCTATGTATCTATTGGTGCGATTGACAAATCATGTGTTGTCAGCACAAGACACCGCTTCATTCTTATCTAAATCTTATGGAAATATATTAATTCAAGTAAAACGTAATTTCGATCGTTTTATGCTTTCACAGCAGAGCGCTATAGAAGAAGCAAAAGCTCCCAAAAGACCCAAATGTGGAGTTTTGCCATTCATTAAACGTTTCGAAACTTTTGCCAAACAGGCGGAAAATATATTTAAGAATGCCGTTCAACGAAGAGCTGATATCGACAGATGGTATACTTTATTAGTGCGTTCTATGTTTGACGCAATCAATCGAATCGCAAAAGAACACCACAAAACTCCTTCTGAAATGATAAGACTTGAAAATTATCATTATTTGCAAAACACTTTATCAACACTAAAAATAATGTGCTTAGAAAACGAACGAAAGGAAGCGAAATCTCGTTATAATGAAGCTCTAAAAGAATATGTCGCGCGATATTTCGGTCGACCTCTCGAAAAATTGAATATTTTCTTTGATGGCGTTCAACAAAAAGTAGCGCAAGGCGTCAAAGAAGAAGAAATTGGATATCAATTGGCTTTCAGTAAACAAGAGTTGAGAAAAATCATTAAAGATTGCAATTTAAAAGAAGTAAAGAAAGGATTAGAAGAGATGTATAGAAAAGTGGAGAAACACACGTGTGAGCCCGACACCAATTTGATTCAGGTATAGCTCTCACTCGAACTTTAGTTTTAAGCATTTATAATTTCATTTATCAATTGAACTATAATTATATAAATATAGTTCTGTTTAAGCATAAGTGCAAAATGAAAGCCTTTCGTACAAGGCTTTTGTCGTCATTATAGACAAAATGCTTCCCAATGTTCGGTACAATTAAATTTGAATTTAATTTCAGGTGATATGGCGTTCAATGCAGGGCGAGTTCATAACTCAGTATAAGGCTATTCAAGATATGATAGAACGTTGTTATCCGGACGCGAATATAACCTTATCGTTTGCAATCGATGATGTGTTAAACGTATTCTCCGAAATCGCACAATCGCATTGAGATATTATAACTATTTAATAAATTTAATATATTTTATTTACTTTATATCTAATGTTATTTATAATAATAAAAAATTGATCATTAATTTAATAAACTCTATAGTGATAGAAATCCATAATTTGTCTGCAAATATTGATTCCAGAGATTAAAGTAACCAAATAGTAAAAGAATAGAGGAATGAGTGGATATAATATTAATTGCGTGTGCTTTAGGATTGATAGCGAACTATATCCAAGAAATGTTATGTAACAATAATAAGAGACTGCAATCATCCACAATGTGTTGCCAAACATTCGAGCGATGAAGAAATCTTGACTTATGAGCACTAAATTAATAGAATTTAATATTTTAAGAATAGGTTTAATTTTGTTTTGTGTAACAAATTTGTATCAAATTTGTAATACCGTTATAGAAAATTAGTTGAAACACATGTAATATTACTAGTGGAGGAAAGAAAGCGTTGAGATGAACATCAAAAGTATAGCCCCATTCGACGTCTTCTGATGATAACGACACTCGCATAAAACGATTAGTTAAAAGCCAGAAAATTGTGGCCACAACTATTCCAACAAAAACACAGTCCACAAATACCACCCAAAATAAGAACTTAATAAACCCTAAGAAGTGTAGTCTTAGAGCTAATGACAAACCAGTCGCTGATATTACAAACCAAACGCCGAGTAATAAGAGAAACGCCGGATCGTCGCGAGCGAACTGGTTCTTAGTTTGCTTTCGGTATTGAAAATTACGATATCTATTGTTGTGTCAATTCATTCAAATTAAATTACGTTTTGAGAAATAATTAATAAATTATTGATATATTTATTACACTTTTTTGGGAGAAATAAACAAATAAATCATTTGCCAAACGGCAAACTCGAAGTCCATGTGTTCCAAACGGAATATTCTGTAGAAATATTTAGTGCACTTCTGAATCGCATTCATTGATTGGTGTCGGTGTCTGTGTCTCAACCGATTCGGTACGGGTTCTGGTAATGGACTCACACTTATGTCAACACTACTACTACTCGACACTAATGGAGAACTTTTGCCCGAAGAATACATTATTCAGCGATTTGTCGATCGATTCCTTTTTAAATTAAAATCAAACAAAAAATATTTATAAATAATTAATAATTTAAAGAATTTAAAGAATTTTATAAAAACTGACCCAAATTTTTAGTTCAAGTTTTAAATGAATTAAGACTTTATTTATTTGTTAAGACTTTTTTGTTCATATTATTTATTATTAAATTCACTAATTATTTATTTATTGATTAACTCTTTTTTTAAATCAAATCAAAACAAATCTATCAATAATTTTAAATATTAATAATTGCTTTCAAAATGAGAGTTGACTTTGAAATGATTTGTCAGAAAATGAATTTCAATATCAATAATGTTTTTAAATAACAAATACGTAAATAATATTTATAAATAAGGTTTTAAAATAAAAATCAAATTTATTTCAAATTTCATCAAATTTTTAATATTAAAAAACTACTTATAATTTAAATAAAATTAGATTAAACTAAATATAAGCAAAAATTTTAACAAATAAATTAATTAAACTTTTGATTTATCGAAAAATATTTATTCATTTATTTATTTGAAAACATTTTTATTTGAAACCCATTTAAATGGGAAAACATGTGATCAAAAAAAATATTATAGAGTTTTAATTGATTTAAATCAATAAAAGTAGTCATGACTTCAACTAAATTATTACTATTTATATCATTTATAGTAATATTAATTGATTTAATTGTTTGTAATAATAATAATAATTTAGAACAAAATACAATAACAGAGAATAGTATTAATAAATATGCGATTGAAGGAAAAGTGATTCCATTCTCAGAATTGAGTCAATCTATAATTCATTTTATGACTAACACAAAAATAGTAGTCAATTATGGACAATATTTCGCATTTCTTAAGTATTAATTCATTGAAATGATAAAAATAATGATAAAAAATAACTAATAATTAATTAAATAATAGAAAAGACGGGAGTTTTGAGGTAACAAATTTGGTTCCGGGCTCTTATTTGATAGAAGTGTCGAACGCCGATTACTTCTATGAACCGATTCGAGTCGACATCAACTCTAAGGGAAAAATAAGAGCTCGAAAAGTCAACTATATTCAAAGTTCGGCCGTTCAACAGCTCTCATATCCCTTAAAATTCAAAGCTAAGGCTCAATTCAAATACTTTCAAATACGTGAGACTTGGAAAGTGACGGACTTTCTCTTCAACCCTATGGTCTTAATGATGGTTTTGCCTCTACTTCTTATTATGGTTTTGCCTAAAATGATGAACGCGGCCGACGCTGACACTCAACGGGTCTCTAAATTTAAATATTTATTTAATATAAACTATATTAATATTAATATTTATTTAATTAATTGACAGGAAATGCAAAACTTACAAATGCCTAAATATGATGTCCCGGAATTGTCCGAGATGATGACCAGTTGGTTCACTGGTGGCAAACAACAAACCTCTAAAACTAAAGCCATTAAAAAGAAATAATAATTTTATTTTAGATTTTGTTTTTTTTAATTTAAACATAATTTCATAGTTTCAATAATTAATACATTTTTTTGGTTAGTTTTTTAAAAACAAATTTTGTTGTCTTTCAATTGAATGTAAATTAAAAGTTGTCTCAATTTATAAATAAAGCATTAGAAATGAAATAAATTTGTAAAAAAGTTCAGCCAATAAAATCAAAAATTCTAATGGGATATGATTTTGAAAAAAAATATTTTAATTTCAAACTTAACTTTCATGAGATTCAAAAGATATAAAAAACTTATAAAAAAAATTTAAACAATTATAAAAATGATTTAGTTTAATATCTGAGGAAAAGAATACTCTCTAAAGAGTTAAATATTAAGTGTTTGATTAGTGTATGATTGCAATGAAAATTTGAAAGCATTAATAAATTTTAGAGGAATTTTAGCATTAAAGGTAACGCATTTAAAAGCATTTATTGCATGCGTTTTGTGATGACTTTGAGTTTTGAATGCATTGAAATCGTACACAAATATGAGTCTTATATAAGTTAGTCTTAAATACAATTTTAGCGCAAATAATTAATAATTAAAATGTATTTAATATCGATATCAATATTAATAAATATATTTGTGTTAATATCAAAATGTTTTAGTAATAATGATGTAATTGGTTGCGGAGGTTTCGTTAAATCAATAGTTAATATAAATTACGATCAAATACTAATCAAACTGTAAGTAATTTAAAACATTATATTATTATTGATTTGTTTATAATTAATACTAAATATAAATATTTTATTAAATAGTTATACAAATAAAGGAATTGTCAAATACGCCACTGATTGCGCCCCTAATAATGGATATTATTTCATTCCTCTCTACGATAAGGGACAGTATGTCTTAAGAATTGAACCGCCGATTGGATGGACTTTTGATCCGATGAGTGTTGAGCTCGATTTTGATGGAACTAATGATTTGTGTTCTCTTCAACACGACATCAATTTTACGTTCAAAGGGTTTACCGTTTCGGGAAAAGTATTTCAATTAAATAATTATTTCCTTTTATTGTTTTCAAATATTTGATTCATTTGTTAATAGGTTTTAAGTGAGGGCTCGACTTCTGGTCCTTCAGGTATTATCTGTTTATTGTTTTTCTAGAAATAGGTTTATTTCGGAACTAAATTTTGATTCAATTTTAGGCATTAGTATAACATTGAGAGCGAAACGAAATAATAATATTTTGAAAACAACTCTGACTTCAGTCGACGGCTTTTATGAGTTTAAAGAAGTATTTCCAGGAGAATATGTGATCCAAGCGTCACACCATTCGTGGAAATTCAAAATTAATGAAATTCAAATATCAGTCATTAGTGATAACGTGAATGTGTCTCAAGATAATGAAGACAATATCTCTATTTTAGGCTACGAAGTGATTGGCACTGTTTTAAGTGATGGCCAACCCATTAATGGTGTTCTTTTTGCTTTATATTCAAAAACTAATATTAAATCAGTTTTAGGCTGTGATTCAAAGCCAATACCAATCACTAAAAGATCAGATGATAATTGGAATTATTTATGTCACGTCTCTTCTGATAAAAATGGTTTATTTAGATTTCAAACGGTTCCGGTCGGAACCTATAATTTGGTGCCATTTTATAGGGGAAAGAATATTCAGTTCGACGTAAAGCCATCGGAATTGAGTTTTGAAGTATCGAATGATAACGTAAAGATTGAAACTGTTTTCCAAGTCGAAGGTTTTAGTGTTTGGGGTCGAGTTGTAGTCGAACAAAAAGGTGTACCAAATGCTGAAATAACACTAATTGAGCAAAACACTGGAAAAGAACAAATCATTTCGACTCAAACTAATGGAATCTATAATTTAGAAAACGTGAAAACCGGAAATTACGAAATCTCTGTGAAGGCCAGTCATATGTATTTCGTTCCGATTGTTGTCAAGATCTCACCGATTGCTTCACAAATACCTGATATAACGCCTAACGCTTTCGATGTTTGCGGTCAATTAGTTTTCAAGACTTCTCCAATTAATAAAATGATAACAATTAATGTTAAAAACAATAAATTTAGTGAAAGTATTACTGCAGACAATAGCGGAAAGTTTTGTATTGCATTAAAACCGGATTCATATGTTGTGATTCCTATGAATTTAGATAAACATCAAAGCCTTCATTTCATTCCATCACAACTCAGTATTACAGTAAAAAGTGATCCTATTTTGGACTTAAGATTCACTCAATTCACAGCTTCTATTAGTGGTCACATAAATACTATCGATTCGGCGAATGACTTACAGCTCAAACTCATTAATAAAAGACAGCCCGAAGTCGTGACAACTTTGAAATATTCTCAATTGCGAAAAATATCTCAAAATAAGCTGGAATTCAAATTTGAAAACGTTTTGCCGTCTCTTTATAGCATTTCTGTAGTAAAAGAATCAAACTCTTGGTGTTGGCTCTCAGATACTCATGAAATTGAAGTTATTGATAAAGATTTAAGTGATATTGAATTTGTACAAAAAGGATATATACTTTCGCTATATTTTTCACATATAATAGACCTTAATCTCAAATATCCGTCTAATAAAGTTGAAAATCTAAAAATCGGAAGTGATCACAGTCTGAAACATTGTGTCACTGAATCTGGTATTTATTCAATAACTCCAATCGGATGTCATAAGTTTAGTGATAATGGACAAGAAGTGATTACTTTTGACACCACAAAAGAATCAGGAAAATTGATTTCTCGGACAGCTGTTAAACATCTATTGTCTGCAAATATTATTACAAATTTAAACGTAAGTGATATCGTATTGACAGTTAAAATGAAATCTTTTGGAAGCGAAGAATTCACAGAACGACTACATTTACAACAACATCGCGTTATTGAAGACAAAAATGAATTATTATACGAATATCCGATATCTATTTGGGCCAAACCTATGGTCAACATATATTTGGAGCCTATTTCTAGTCATCTACTGTTTAAACCAAATTCATATGAGACCAAACTTGAAGACGACTGTCTCGAAAATTTGCTCACATTTAAGGGTCGCATAGGTTTGTTCGTTAAAGGACAAATCACACCTAAACTCGAAAATGTAATCATCAAAATATTGAGTTCAGATCAGATTCTTTTGACCACTAAATCTGATTCGTTGGGGAAATATATTGCCGGACCTTTTGATAGCGACATAGAATTGAAAGTAAGCGCTGAAAAAGATGGCTATGTTTTCAAATCAGTGCCCAATAAATTGGGTTATTTTGAGGCAATCCGATTGTCGCGAGTTTTGGTTAAAGTTTCTGATGAGAAAAATGAACCACTTTCTGATGTTTTGATATCAATAAGCGGTGGAACTGAAAATTATCGTAAAAACAGTGTCACTCCAACTAATGGTCAGTTGGCTTTCAATAATTTACATTCAGGACAATATTTCATTAGAATAATGATGAAAGAGTACGATTTCGAGCCTTCATCTAAAATGATTGATATCAACGAAGGCTCTAATGTTAATATTGAAGTGCGCGCTAAAAAAGTGGCCTTCAGTTGCATTGGAGCCACAGATTCACTGAATGGTGAACCAGAACCTGGTATTATAGTAGAAGCCATTGGCATAAGAAATGTAGTCACGAACGTGAAGTTCAATTGTTCTCAATTACAAGAAGAAGCTGTCAGTGAAGCGAATGGCAGTTTCAGAATCAAAGGATTGAGACCTGAATGTCAATATGCGGTCAGAATTAAATTAAGTGATGAAAAGAATAAACACATCAGTCAATCGATTCCAAAAATTCATTTGATTCGTGTTGAAGATCATGACGTGACTAATATTCGATTAGTTGTCTTCAGGAAAATGACTCAAATGGATGTGAGCGGAGATGTGCTCACAGATTATGAACACCTCCCGAGTTTGAAAGTGAGCTCATTCTTAATGTTTATTTAACTCGAATTCATTAACACAAACTGTATTTAATACTATTTACTATTATTTTGAATTATCTCAAACTTAAATTTCATTCAAATTATCCAAACCTTTATAAAAAATAGTTAATATTTTGATTTATTAATTCTTAGGTGCGTTTATTCAATGAACTAAATCCTGACCAACCGATTACTGCTATAGAATTGAAATCAAGTCCTTTTTTCTTTTTGCCCGCATTACCGATTGATAACAGAAATTATTTCATTCGTTTGGAATCGAGTCTATCCAACAATTTATATGAATTCGAAACGCCTTCAAAATCATTTCGTACGAATACAAGTCATATACACTTAACATTAAATTTTAATCCAAAATCGCGAATTAATATGAATTCCGGCAATTATAATGAACAAGACATAAGCCACGGGTCGATATATACTTTGCCTCTTCTTATTTTATTGACAATTCTTGTGTACAATTACAACAAAATATCTCCAGTTTTGGTGCAATTTTTAAATTTTGTCAACCGATTCAATAATGAAAGATTAGCCAATTCTGAAAATGGGAATAATTCCTCACTTATTGCTAAACGCAAAACTAAAAGTAAAAAAATTTAAACTTTCAATTTTTTCTTATAAACTTTTTTTAGGAATTAATTTATGAAATAAATCCAATTTTAAATTAAAGATTTTGTAAATTGATTTTTTTCAAAATGATTTCGTGCAATAAAATGAATTTCAAATTCATACTATTTAACTGATGTATTCAACTAAACATGAGAAATATTTAATTCTGTGTTCTTTTATAATAACAATTTGGAATCGTTTGTGGAAAATGACATTAATTGTAGATTATATTAATCTATTTGACTCATCGAAACCTCAACTAATTGGAGAAGAGATTTTATAGTGTATTTTTGGATTAGCACAATATTTTGGATTTCTCTAATCATACAAAATAGGTTTATTGATTGTGAGATTAATACTTTACTTCAATTTAATTGAAATTTATGAACTAATCGTAGGAAAGGATGTAAATCAATTAAATTCTTTGCAACTCTTATGGAATTTATTGTCTTTCTGCCTTCAATTAGCTCAATTCGATTCGTTTTATTTTGAAAAATCTATTTCTTGAGTTGAAGAGTTATAAAAGTTTTAAAACTTTTGTTCCTTTAAACCTTCAACAGGATCTTTAAACAGTCAAAATGTAGGGCTCGTTTTACTTTCTTAAATTTAAATCGAAGACTAAATCAACAGTAAATCAATAAATTGAACATTGAAAAGATCTCCACTGGAACTAAGCTTTACTTGTTTTAAATTAAATTATTGTAAGAAAAAATTAGTTTTCAGACCTAAAAAATGAGATCAATAGTCATTATGCTTTTTGTAAATATTAGTTTTTCAACATTGATTGCAAGCAATTCTACAGTTGAAAATGAAGTGCCAAAAGATGTCTCAAAAGTTGAAGATGAAGTACAACATCAAATAAAAGAGAAAGAAGTAGAGGGAATGCCAGCTGCACCTTCAGGACTTATAGAATTCGTTGTTTCTGCGATTGGAAAAGCAAGATGGAATGTACTTTTTGTCAGATTAGCTAAAGTTTTCTTCTCATTTTTTCTCGATTTATTTTTGATGGAGTTTTTCGGTGCGCCTCCTATTCTGAGATCTTTGGGTTTTAATTATAAAAGTCTTTTACCGTCTTTCATATCAGAACTTCGATAAATGTGATAAAATGAAAAATAAAAGCAATTTCTATAGTGCCAACTTTTGAAATGAAATTAGTCATAAAAACTTAATAAACTTATCATTTGGATGCTCAATATCTAATTAATCTTGACTTGAACAGCATTTATAAATATTTAATAAATTTTGCTATTTTTATATTCAATCGAATAAGTTCAAAGTTAAGTTCAGTTGAAATATTTTGAACTAAACTTTCATAAAATTAGTTGATGGCATTGTTGATTAAAATGATTGTTTCTGATCATATTTATGATCATAAATTTGAATTAATTAAATTTAACGTTCATAAATCAAAACACTGTTTCAATGAAGTGATTCAGGAGCCACAAAATCTTGATATCCACACAGTTGATGTCAGATTAATTTAGTTTATAGTTTAAGCTTTAAAGTAAACTGCATTTAAAAAGAAGTATTAACTTAAGCTTTATTAGGTTGACCGTGAATTCAAGTTAATCTTTACTTTTCCAAGAAATAAGGAACCAGGAAATGATTGAAAAGCTAATGAATTAAAGAAGTGATCATTCAATATTTCATATTTATGGAAATTTTGTCACTCCAATTCATTGAACTCTTGTTTCCAATTGAAAAAAACATTCATTTCATATAAGAACAAAAATTTAATTTAAGAAAAAGTCATATCAATTGACATAAGTCATCTTTTATTTAATAGAATTAATTTCTGTTCTTTTTTGAAACAAAACTTTCAATTTTGTAATATTCAAAAAATTCTTTAAGTTCTAATAACGGTAATGAAAAGTAAAGTTTAAATGAAACTTACTTTGAATGCTAAAAAGATTAATAAAATTTAATTTAATTTAATTTAAACTAAATTTAATTAATCAATACATTTTGTAATGATTAAATAATTGGTTAACTTATTATTTCATATACAATAATTGATAACAAATTATTTGAAGCTCTTAAATAGGTATTTATAGGTATTTATTAGCATTTATGCTTCAAATATCTAATATTAACTGTGCTGTTGGTCTGACAATTGGTCTTGTCTTCCAAATCAAAAAACTATTCTTACTGTATTTAAGAGTCTTTATGCTTGAAGTCAAGTGATTAGTATAAGTTTTAAGAGATTATCGAAATCAACTTACAATAAGTCAACAAAATGAGCATTTGATTCGTCTGTCTTTAGTGGTGTTAAACAGTTTATTCGAAAATAAAGAAACTTTAAGTCATTGACCACATAGTATATCTATTTTCAAATTTGTTAAATATCTATTTTCAATATTTAATTCGACTTTAGTTTATACCAAAATGCAATATTATTGCATATCAATATCAATAAAGTTAATATTCATTAATTTAATTCAAAGTCTAATAATATCAGCGAATTTTCATCAGAGCCATCAAAATATTGATATAACTAATTCGGACAAATTTGAAGCTCGACAAACTATAGTGTCTCAAAACGGACTGCCTGGTACTAATTTTGGTTCGGGAGCCTTCTATGACAATCAATTCGCCACTGCTATTCTTCGGTTTGTAACTTAATTATTGTAAATAATTATAGTTTTATCCTATGTTTAAGTTGTTAAGAGCAAAATGTCTATTGCTGGCAAATTAAGCATTTTTATCCTAAATTTGCTACGAATAAATATAGAAATCTCGAAATGTAGAATAAATGAATTTTTACTGATTTCCTCAAAACATTATTTCACTATGAGTTTATATGATGACTATATTCAATATAAATTTTCATTATTTTCCCACAGTTTTATTGTTCCATTTCCGGTTCCATTAATTCCAAATCCATGGCGAAAAATCAATGTGACAAAAGAGAGAAGAAGTTCAAAAAAAGCTCGATCCCTATTCTATGAAGATTTGGAAGTAATAGTGCACTTACAATTAGTATTTCCTTATCTATTTCCAGGTTCTTGAGCCTATTTTCAATAAAAGCATAGGTGGAAATGAAAATAAACTTAAAATCATTCATTTCATTCAAGTTCAATGTTAATAGTATTCAACATATTTTTCAAACAGATTTCTACTGTTCAAAAAAAATTAATAAACTAAATAAAATCTTGAAAGTTTAATGGGCATGAATTTAGAAAAATTTATTTTTTCCATTTCGATAAAAATCTTGTTTATAAAAAAATTTCTGCTGATTATGACTTTCTGATGTTTTATTTCTATGTTTATAAAATTAAAAATTATTTATGTATATCATAAGCATTTACAGTATTTTCGGGCTAATCAGAATTGACTCCTTATATTTAAAATAACTAATATATTGGAATAATACTAAATAATGGAAAATAGGACTTGCAAAACGCTGTTTTAATCTGGTGTTCGTTTTAATATTACTCTATTAAAAATGACAAACTATTCCTAATTCATATATACCTGCTTTTGACTTTTTTGATATCAAAAACATTATAATTAAAGAGTCGTTTTGTGGAAATAAGAACTTGTTCGTTATCAAAATTTGACTCAAATACAATTTATCTTTTAGAAAGTTATTTATTATTCAATTACAAATCATTTTTTATAATGTCTTGAATAAATAATAAGATAATTGGGTTTAATAGTTTGTTGATTGATTAACAATGTTTTGAGCAATATTCTTAAGGCAGCGGGTCTTAAGTTGATTTGATTTAAATTCAAACTCGTGCTCAAACCTCATGTAAATATTCAATCAACTTAATTATTTTTATACTGCAATAAATCTAAAATTATAATTCGTTTACATTAGAATTTTTCATATAATAATTGGAATAGAATTGGAATCGCTTCCTATGAATAATATTTAAATTTAAAAGTAGCTGCGTTTAAGAAGAAGTTGTTTCTTTTTTGTCAGGTTATCTCACAATTATGGAAACAAAAAAATTGCAATGTTAAGTTTTTTCTTTTAGAAGAACTAATACGTCAAAAAGGGTAAAGACCTCAAGTTCTAATGTCAAACTGATAAAAAGTTAGCATATTATACATATTATATTACTAGAAAAGGATATACTGAAGGAAATGAAAAAGGGCTATAAATGTCATTTCATTCAAGTCTTTCGAGTCATATTTTATTAGATTTGAAGCAGAGATAATCATAATAACTATTCTACCTAATGATCATAATGAATAAATATATTAGAGTTCATGTTTATCCTTTTAATGCTCTAATTAATTGTAACAAAAGAGTTTTGAACATTTTAAATAACTTAAACTCTTTGAATGAATTTTTATTTTGAACGCAATTTGTCTTTTCTATGGCTAAAATCTTCTTCAGATAAATAGTAAAATGATCGATATTGCAGAAAATAATCTTTACTCGTTTATAGAAAATGAAAATCACTTTTTTCAAGTATATGTTAAGATATTTTTAAATACCGGTACTTCTCATTAAAATTTCTATCACTCCTTGTGTTCATTAACTTTATTGACTTTCGGCTTAAAAAAACTATTAAATGCTAATAAATACAGATTTATTGGATAACAAAAGTTGTTTATTATTAAAAAAAAATCTCATAATTGAATTTCTCAATATTGTGCGTACCATCACTTATATATTACGTGTGAATTTGAGGACTGGCTTAAAATAGTTGCAAAATATAAAGTAGTCTTATTCTGGTCTTATGACATGTCAGCCAATCTGATCGTATAGAACCTGACCTGAAAAAAACGCGATTCTCTCGTTATTATTGCATGACTGATATTCTTATAAGTTTGAAAAGTCTGTTCATTAAAGATTATTTAGTCCTTAGAAAGTCTCTCTCGATATTTAGTGAGCATCACATCCATATGATTGAAGCATGTCTTGGATCAAAAGATTCATCATTTCATTTCAAATAGTGCTCGTTTTTTATCTTTTATCAACAATTTCGTTAGTAAATTGTAATGATAAAAATGATGTACAAATTCAAGCAAACCAAAGAAGTAGCGAAAGTGTTATCGTTTCTTTGATCAACAATATAATCAAACTAAAAGATGTCAATTTATTTAGATGTAAGACTTTTTTCTCTTAATAATGCCTTTATATTTGTATCTTTTATTCATTTAAGTAAAAAAGTTATTTTAAATAAATAAAAATAAAATAGGATTAAAATTTGAAATGTTGTAAGAATTAAATCAAATTTTGTAATCTTTTGATTAT
The DNA here is from genome assembly GCA_034697245.1 of Malaconothrus monodactylus. Taxonomy (NCBI): domain Eukaryota; kingdom Metazoa; phylum Arthropoda; class Arachnida; order Sarcoptiformes; family Malaconothridae; genus Malaconothrus; species Malaconothrus monodactylus. The sequence goes on along the minus strand of JAQIWZ010000097.1, from coordinate 14,510 downwards.
TTAGCTGGAATTGAGGCATCTGTACGTTCTGTTTTCAAAAAACCATTAACTTCAGCAGTTTATGCTTTGTCGATGTTGGTCGGAGTTGTGGCAATGCTCGCCTTTTATGAATCACCAGGTATTGTGACTTACAAACAATTTCATGTAGTAATATAAATGCCTTAACTTAAGAAAATTTCTAATAACTAAAAAAAAATTAGATTGAATTCATTCAAACTTAGATATTCTTGAAATAATTTTAAAAGCTATTATTAAATAGAATTAGTATAAATTATAAATATTTTTGTTGCAGTCTCTCCAATGCCTGTGCCTCCATTACCTGATCCTCCAGTTGGTCGTTTCCCTCCTGAGCACCCTATATGGCCACCTCCTCCTAAAGATCCGGTGAAGATGTCAGATAAAAAGCGTGTCGGTGGGGCCAATACAATCACAGTACCAAATAGTTATACCTCTTCATCATTTAATTTCTATCCACCAAATATTTTTCCAAATATAAATACCCATCAAAAATATTCAGAAAAGGATCCGACAGGAAATATAGAAGCTTATCAACAGTTGGCTAATTTACTTGAAAAAAGAACTTCGAATGTAAATACCAAACAAAATAAATTCATCAGTAATTCTTTGGTGTCAAATAAAGCGGATGTTTCAGCACATAATTATCCAATAATTACTGCTGAATCTAATCCAAAAGTAATCAATCAAAGTTTATACTCTACTAACTCTGAGTTAAACCCTAATGATAGACATGAATCCATCGATTTTATGAATAGATTCTATCATAAAAGCGGTTCAAGCGATGCATTCGATAAATTGAAAGATTTAACTAATATTAATAAATTACTGAATTTAGAGACAAACAAAGAAAATGGAGAAAAACTTAATCAAACTTCGACCTTATTGAGTGATTCTAACTCTTTTAGAAAGTTGAAAAATAAAAATGCAGAATCATTTCAAAACTCATAACTCGATTTAATTATTCTCTGAAATTCCAGTAATTTTATGGAAAAATTAAATATTCATTAATTATTATATTCATTAACAAATATTTAAATTTATAAATACTTTGGTTCAAAAATGAATGCTTCGTAATTGAACCTAAAGTTTTTTATCATAATAATCATATTTATTCTGAATCATTTAAATTATAATGTAAATAATAAACAACATATTTATTATTATAAATCATAACTTTAAATTAAGTGAAAATGATTTGCTCAAAAGTTAAGTCTTTTATATTTAAAACTTTAATGTTGTTAATTATTAACATTTTTTGTATTACTATTTAAAAGTAAAAAGTCTTATTAACTTAAAGTTAGCTATATTTTTAACATTTAGTTTCATTATTTAAAAACTATTTAATTTTTAAATTATTTAAAATTGAAAATTCTATAACAAATAAAAATTATGTTATTTTTAATTTCGTTTGAAATTTAAAATTTTTTTAATGTAATAAATCATATTTATATTCATCATAAATATTAATAAAATAAAAATAAATCAACAAAATATTTATTTAATTTCTTTCAAAGAATCCAAAATTGAAATTATAATTTATGATTAATTAAGTTGATTACGAAGAAAGCCTTTAAAGATCTTTTTAATAGTTCGTGAGATTGAAGTTTATCATTTAAATAGATTTATTAACATAAGGAAGTCACGGGCAATCAAAATAATTTTCTGCATAACTTAACTTAAATTATTGAAATATTCTGAAAAAATGATTCAAATTAGAAATGATATTCATTCGATTTAAAGATAAATTTGATGCTTCACAAAAAAATCGAAATAATGAATGAAAAGTTTAGTAAAGCTTATTATAGAAACGGAATTTTAAGCTCATTAAAAAAATACATTTATTCCTTGATTTATATGCACTTGAGGTTATTTAGCTTTTATGAAAATTTTGCATCAAACAGTTAAATAACATTTAAAAAATATAAATAAAGAATTATTTATTTGAATGATAGGTCTGAAGTTTGAAGTGATAGTAAACACCGTAAAGATGATTAATCTGGAATTGAAACCAAGCTATGCGGAAGGTGATAGTGACGCTTATAAACAAGTTTCGCCTGAGATTATGTCGACGACCTGACTGACCTACAAGAAGAGTACACCCAGAGAACACCACATTTTCTCTGAGTACACCAAGTTTTCAAGGGCAGGGATGCTCTGAGAGTTATTGCTTGAAGGAATCCAAATAAAGGCACAATCAGCAACCATGACCTTTTCGTTATACTTCTGTAATTTGTTTACTATTTTGTCGAGCTATTCAATTTAATTACAATTTTATTATTTGTTTTGCTGTTTGGTTCCATTATTTGCCTCATTTTATTCATTATTAAGAAATAAGTTTCTGCTCAGTCGGAGAAATAATAGTTTTGCTTATTCTCCATAAAGGAAAAGGTTTTTTTGTTGTAGTTAAGCTTTACAGGTATGATGACCTCAACACCAGTGATTCATTGACACAACTTTGCTATTCAATTACAGACAAATGATTCCTATTTAAGGTGACAAAAAGTTTTTTATTTCGTTATATGTTAAGTCCTATACTTATAAAGTAAAGATAAGTTGAATTTCACATCAATACTATTATTATTTGAATGAGCAAACCTTAGGTCTTACTTCTACTACTTGTTAACGTTATGAGATGTAAAGTTGAATTTAAACAACTTTATCACATTTTGTTTTTATTGTTTTGAACTATATTTTTTGAGGAAATAAAAATTAAATGATGAAAACGAACAAAAATTAAAATTAAATTCTTAAAAGTCTGAATATTTCTAAAGTTCAAATAACTTCTTTTTGATTATTTGATTGAATCCAATAACTATTTGACTAAATTAAGACTTTTAAAAAATTTCTATTCTTACATTCCATGAGATAAGATGATTAAAAATGGATGAATTGAAGGCAATTTTTGTATATAACTATTTATTTTAATATATAATGAACTCAAGATAATAAAAATCTCAATTTAATCAATAATCAGCCATTGAGAAAAGAAATAAGACAAATGAATCAAGTCTTTGATAGTTGTCCAGGGCGTAGGTATTGTGCTTGTAAAGAACACGGATATTTTCGAGCACAAACCTCTCCTTTTAAAGCATCTTTCGCTACATTATAATACATTTTAACAGTTGGTATGAGTTGGATCTTGAAATCTTTTCTTTCGACAGCAATCCTAAATATTTTTAAAATTGAATGAAATCAAACATATCTACAATAAAAATTAACTATCAATCCATACCCAAAAACATTCAATAAAGCACTTTCGAAAACCGCTAACTTAGGAGTTTCCCCACTTTTGAGAACACTATGAAATACTTTGCAAGTATAATACCGTTTACAACTCGGGCTTTCAATTTTTCTGGACTAAAAAAGGATAAAAAACTGATTTGATGTATAAAAGAGCGTTTATATTATTCTTACAGCTAAAGTACTTTCAAAAAGGGTCAAAAACTTTAACGTTTCTTCATTATCAAGTAGTGGTAACTGTCGAAATATATGCGACTCATTTACAAGAGATCGTTTACGTCTACCTAAACTGCTAAACAGTCCTATTAATAAAAACAATGAAAATATAATAATCTATAGATCAATCATTTATTGATTGATAGTTAGTTACCTGCCAGAGGAGTGACATTACTGAGAGCGATGAGCGCGGGCAACATTGTTAATCCATATATAACTCCACTCATCATAAGAGTGCTTAAGCCAATTTTTCGAGCCATAACTGGGTTAAAGCTGACTGATGGCAAGCGATTTACTGATGTTTGAGATGAAGCGATGGGAGAATCTGTTGTCGTCTCAATAATTGGAACACTCACTTGTTTTGATTGCTCCTCTTTCTGTTGATGTTCTGATTGTTGTGTTTCAAATAAATGGCGTTGTTTGAAACCATCGATCATATTATAAGTTCCGAGAACTTCAGTTTCAAGTTTGCATTTCCCGAACAGACAAAAAACACACGCAATTAAATTCATTAAATTTAAAATATGTTTCATATTTGGGATTAATTTCTTTGAGATATACATTTTGCCCAAATTCTCAATTGAATTGAGACTCTCGACTATGAGTCGAATTTGATAAGTTTTTAATCAAAAAATCTAATAAATTGAGAGGCTTTTATAGTAAAAGATACTTTTGCAACAGTTGGCATTCGCTCCACCCGAAGTCCAACCTGACACGCATTAATGGCATGAATGAACCGACATTTTGGATAATGAATACAGAAGATTATTTCATCCGCAACCACTTGGTATCTAATAACACAAAACACAAAAGATCAACCTTTTATTTAGGTAATAAATTTTTGTCGCACTTTGTAAACAGTCTTTTGCTTATATTCAGTCTTGCAATGAATAATAATTTAAATTAAGTTGATTAATCCATCGAAAGCAATCGAACCTCATATTAATTAGTAGTTCAATTAGTGCTTAATAATACCAAACAGTAGAAATATATTATGTTTATAAAATATAATAAAATATTTTTTATCAAAACTCTTATTTTATTGAACAATAGGCTTTAGAGAATATCAAAGAATTTTTACTTATTATAAAAGCTGTAAGAAATCCTTTTCAGTTTTGAGAAGGAATTAGAAAATTAAATTCAATTAACTTCATTTGAATCCGAAAGCGAGTTTTGGAAAAATATATATATATAAAACATATCCTTTTTGAATTTGTGTTTTAAATCATAATTTTCTATACAATGGTTGCTTGAATTCCAAATGACTACTAAATGATTCGATGTCAATATTATAACGATGACCAAAAATTTATCTGATATAAAGACGTCTCAGTTTATCTATACTTTTCTCCTTTATTTATTTACTCACAACTACAATATGAATAGAAATAGACACAAACTGACAGCGTTTAGATTTGAAAAACCATAAATATCCAAATGACCAAATTGTATGAACTCTAATACACAAGAAGATAATAAAGAGTCAATAATATAGATTAACCAATTTTATTAGTGATATATTCTGTACATATGATAAAATTTCTAAACTAACGAAAAAAGTTCTATGATTACAATTCATTAGAATATCATATTTAATTATTTATATGAAATTCATCTCTTATTTACCCGTCTTTTCCGAATCGCTTGCTTTGATTTTTAGTAAAGAATAGTTAATTGTAAATGATTTTAATAAATAAAATTATATAATACACAATATTTATAAAAAATAAATTATTTGAATGAAAATATAATTTAAAACATTAATAAAACATTTAGTCATTAAATTATTGATCAATTTATGAGTACTTTCTCCATGGATTAGTTTTACAAAATTTTCAATGTTTTTCGTCTTCATTAATCTTTTTATTGCTTTTGTTCAACAAATCATTCAAATTATGATTACATCTGCTATAAACCATATCGCAGTCATTATTTTCGGTGCCTATTATTTGATAAGATATACTATAAAAAGAATATTCAAATATCAATATATGATAATACCATAAGTCGCCGCATCCGCGTATTGACCGAATATTATTTTCGCAAATGGAATAATTTCATACTCTTCAAGATCTTTTTGCATTCTTAAATTCAAAACATGAAACTTATTAGAAAATAAATGGTTTACAGCAATCACAATTACCTGATGAGGTCAGATATTTTAGAGCCAAACTTCTTATATTCTGAATTCAAATTGTTATCCGACTTATGGACCTCGCAAACAGCTTTTAGCTGACATTCAGATTCAGTGATTTCATATTTCTGAAAAGTGTCCTCGAGATTCGCTAATACATCGAATAAGTTGCGCGCATATAATATGGCTCTCTTTGCTCTATCGAATATATGATCGTCTGAAGACCTTTTCTTTCTGCCAGAGGCCGCACCACCAATTGATGGCCCAATCACTGAAGCCCCTAACTATTAATTCATCGATAAACAGCTTATTTTTCAAATTAATTTTTCTTTATATAGTGAAAGAGTATGGAGAAAAACTCACAGCAACGAGACCCAGAATCGGAATACCCAAAAGCGTCAACATCGCAACATCAGTAACAATATCGAGCATATCAAATATTTGTCGACTGAGGCTATTGCTTGTGGGCCAAAACGATAATTGTCGGGCTGAACGTTCAGAAGGAACTGATACATTATTTTCAGTTTTTTCGCATTCAACGAAGCAAATAATCATAAATATCAGAAAAAGATTGACGTTAAGCCTCAGTTTTTCCATAGCTGCTTAACTCAAGAGTTGAGTATTCTAAACATCATTGGATACAAAATTCTTTCATCATTGTTGTCAATTGCATGATATTTGTAATTTAATAATAGTATATCAAATTTCTTAACTACAAATAAGATTCTGATTAATATTAAAACTTAATTGTTTAAATTGATTTCTCAAATATAACATCAAACTCAAATTTAAACTACTTTTTAGATTCAGTGATAAACTGATTATTTCTAGTTTTAAACTATTTGAATTAATATAAAGCATCAATCATTCTTCTCTGTTGACAAAAACAGTCTAATACCTCTTTAAAATATCTATAATTAGATGAAATCTTCTAAATTGATATGAATTGGAAAATTGAATTTAGTTTTGAAAATTTTTAAAAGACTTTTTCATAATTAACAATTATACCATTACTTTTATTCTGTTTGTTTATTTGAATAGAACTTAATTTGTCCAGTTTTTTACTAAAAGATTGATTAATTTTGATTGCAAAAAAACTAGTTAAATAAATGAATACTCACCAAATAAGTAAATTTTCTGAGTAGAAATTAAAATTAAACTACAAGATGTTTCACGAGTGATAAACTTTGGAACAAAAACTTAAATATAGTAAAACGCTTAAAAAAGTTCCACTAAACTTGAAAAGCAATATATATATAGCTTGAGGATAGGTCTTGGCTTCCGTTTTCGTTGCTTAAACTTATACTATCATTGAATAACCAGTTGGAGCACAAGAATTACTAGCCTTTAAAGTTTGCGAACAATCTTTAGGCTAACAGGTTATAAATAACTTAAACGCCCAACTTTGACATTCGTCATTATTTTGTAAATTATGATATATTTTTCTTTCTTTGGGTCATTTAATGTGATTCTAACTTATCTATTATTGTCAAGAACTCCTTTTACAAGTACCAGTTCATCCTTATTAGATTTTACGCATAAATATCAACCGAAGAGAGCTTTTGAACTCAACTTTTCTGCAATCTTTCATAAACTTAATATTTTTGTTTGAAGAATAAATTGAACTCTCATTAGTTTTTTTTGAGTGAATACTATCATTAGATACTTTAGAGTAAAATTGTTTTTTATTTAGTTAATGTGTGTGTTTAAATATTTGAAAAAACATGAATTACAAGAATTAAATCACAGTTTGTTTGCGTTTGAATAATAATTAACAGTTCGCGGTGTCGTTTCGAATGAAGATTTAATAGCAGGTCTTTGTCTTATTGGTTTTTGAAATGCAATCTTGTTATGCAATAACTGGTTTACATCATAAATATACGGTTTCTGTAAAAATTTATCACCAGATATTTTGTTAACAGGAGGTTCTGCGGGTGTATTTGATGGACAACGATTAAAGATAAGAGCGCAGTCATTATTAGAAAGTCCGGTTTTAGCAGCTCTTACAAAATCTTTTATAACAGATTTTGCTCTTTCGCTGAAAGCACTCGATCGGTCCAAATGGCTTTCAACACTTCAAACATTAGTTATAAATTAGTTAATATTAAGACATTTAATGATAACTGTAACGAACTCATACCCTAATAGATCTAAAAATGATGTTGTGATTGAACCCAAAGAGGAACTTCTGCCAATGGCTTTTTGATGCATTTCACAAATAATCCTATCGACAGATTAAAAATTTTAAATTTCAATTAGTCTCAGTTTAAGAAATTGCAGATTACATCAGTAAGAATTGGTTATTAATTTAGTATTTAACATATACTCGCCTCGATTGACAATCAGAATCTGTTATTTCATAGCGTCTGAGTCCGTTTTTAAGTATGTCATAAACTTCTTTCAAAGATGTCATTAATGTTCCGAATCTATTTTGTGGACTGTCTCCCAAATGATCAGGTTTTGAACCTAAAGAATCTGACTGTGGATTTTGTGGCTTATTTTGAGATTGAGATTGAGAAGGTTTTTGTGTGTTTTGATATCCAAGCCTTCGACTGAATAATAGCTCTGAAATCGATCTCAAGGCTGCCGTGAATGAAGCCATTGATCCACCGCCTGATTGAGAAACAATTATTCAAAATCCGATTTTGTACTTTAGATTAAATTAACTTAATTAAAACTACAGACCCTGTGAAGAGCCGGTAGTACTAATCGTAGAAGAGGCCGCACTCAAAGGTTCATCAGCTGTTCCTGTATTTGGAGGCTTCAGGAAATTTGAAATCGATCCAATTCCTGAAGATCCTCCACTTGCCCCGAAACTACTCATGAAATTCCCAACAGCTCCTATCGCGGGTCGAATACCGGCCACAGCCAAAGGAGCGATTAATAGTGCCGGCAATAGGGGAAGAGAAAAAAGGAAAGCCGCCAATGCCTATAAAGCATGACTTATGGGTTAGCGATGCATTCATTACTTTATTACAATGTTATTGATCATTACCAGTGGTCCACCGAATAGAGAACTCCCAATTGTACCCTATATCATGATTAAGAGTTTTTAGTATAATTTCTCAAATTTGCATCATTTTTATAAATTGATCAATTTTTAAATTTTCTGTTTGAAATTCAAAATAGTTTTGCTTTTTTTTTATCTTCCAGAATAAAAGCCGGAAACGTTACTAATTTGCTAATTAATAAATAGCAATTTCAAATTCATTCTTCAATTAATCGTTGAAAAGAAAAACATGATATATATTATATTTTCAAAATCTTATTCCTTAAAATTGACTCGAATTAAGAATGAAATAGTTTTTTCAAGCAAAGGACTTTTTTCGATCTACATTCAATCCGAATTGTATTCAGGATAACAAAGTTTTTGCACAGATATTAATTATCTTTCTATGAAATTCCATTGATTAAAAGTTTTCGATAGGTTTAGACCAAAAATAAAAATAAATGCAATTAAATTGAAACAGACCTGACGATCGACATCAATCTTTCTCGGTATTATTCCATTGACTACATCACTATTTTCTTTCAAATTAGCACAAACTGATTGATTGGCACTCAAAAAGATGAGTATAATGAAAATTGGCACAAAATTTGTTTTGCCCATCGACTAGAAAGTAGAATACATTAATTAAACTCTATTTTCATTATGTTGTTCAATAAAATTCTTAATAAAAGCAAACAATAATTTATTAATTATTAATAAAACCAACAGGTCTTATGAACTTTGAACTCTCATCAACTTTTATAATAATAGATAAATAGTTTGATAAACATCGCTGAAAGTGAATTACTTACACAATCAATTCATCCACTATTGCAAATCTGCAAATATTGGAAACAATTATTGATAAGTACTCTATTTTATTAAAGGTAACCACTTGTTATTGAGCTCTTTAATGTTTTGCTGTGCGCTTTTATATGGGGGAGAAATGCATCTCATGTCGAGTTGAACTTCTACTTTACTATTTTTTGCGATCATATTTAATACAGGCCTTGACCTCTGTGACCAACTCAAGTCATTACGTCACAGTTGTAGGTTAGTAGTAACAATAATTACAACTATGTTACAACTATGTTACAACTATTTTACCCGTCCAGGATGCTCGTCAGGCAAACCATTCTCAATCCTCAATTCCAATTTAAGGATCCTACGACTAGTTCTCAACAAGATCTCAGTCGCACAGAACTCAATTTTTCCACTCTTTAACTTTGAATTAATGCTTTTTTCAATTATATGCTTCACTTTAAATCTCTTCATATTCTCATAATTTATCTAATTTTTTAAATTATACTTTAATAATTTCACAACTAATTAATTATACGAACAGACATTTATATCAACAAAGTGTGAATATTTTCTAACAATTTAATTGAATTAAAATTTTGAAAATAAGTTTGAATTTAAGAAAAAAATTTATTGATTATTATTATTTGCAGATTCTTTTTTATTCAAATGAGGAATTTTACATTTTGAATAATGAAATTTAAAGTTGAATAATGAATTCGAAGTCATTGATTTTTCGATCATTAAGAGTTCTGAAAGCGATCATTAGTTGAAAATATTCTTTAATTTCTAATCCAAAATGTGGTTCGAAAAGATAACTCTCGAGCTATCTATAAAACTCACTCAATTATATAATTAATGATTGCGATTAATTACTGATTCTATAAGTTTGTCTATCATTTTAATCTTATCGGGAGTTTCAACGAAATTCTCAAAGATATTAAATAACTTTTGACGTAGTGCTGGATTCACTTCAGGCAATAAGGATTCGATATTTCTTCTTTTTCTTCCTGCGACTGTAGTTGTTGTGGTGGGAACTAGATTTAGACCTCCTCCTAAACCATTACTCTGGAAAAGAGTCATGAATAGAAAAATTACTGGTATTCCAATGATTCCCAAACCGAAGACGATACATAATCCTATAGCAATTGCTTCAATCGGACCTCCGAAAGAACCTAAACCTCCGTAACCTAAACAAGTGAAAATAAATTTTAGATTAATTCTTTAAAACCGAAGTATATTTACCGCCATAACCACTCAAACCTCCCAAACCGCCCACACCACCCAAACCAGCGCCAGTCCCATATCCACTAGTAGGGAACTGACGCGACTCTCTTTCATTGTCATAATACGAATGATTAGCCACAGATGCGTTGTGTTTATGATCTCTATTGATTGCTGAAACACAGTTTGAATTGAGTAATATCCCCAAAAACAAGAGATGAGCGATCAAAACAATTTTATCGATCATTTTCAAGAATCCTTCACAAGAATTTATTAATTTAATGCAAAAACTCAAAAACATGTGTCTATAGACATACCTTCTCTTCTAATTTTTCTGTCTTTAAATCAATAGAACTCAAGTAAAATGCAAAAAGTGATATCATTTTTGCATTTGTCTCACAATTTTATATGTGATGCAAAATATCTTAATTTGACGTCACATTTGGTAAAAATTTTATGCACTAAAAATTGTTATCAAATTTTGTTAAATAAGTCATATTATTTACTAAAAATGTATGAAATCAGTCATTGCCATTAAGAATCAAATTCGAAGAATGCGACAATGGGTGCATAGCCTTTAGTTTTGAGAAAGAACCCAAAATCAGTTGTTCTGCAGACAAGTAGAACATCAATTAATAAAGAAAACAATTTTGAATATTGAATGAAATCCTATATATGATGAATACCACACCTATTGCATGATGACATTTAATCGCAGCAATGCCTAAAAGCAGGATATAATCCACACTCATTTTATAATAGACTTACTTCAGCATAACAACAACCATATAATGTTAATCACTCTCTTATTCACTACAATTGTGATATTTTGGTCTTAATTTTGAATGCAAAACATTAGTAAAGAATTTAAATATCTTTGATCTTAATCTATTCATTTTCATTGTAAAGTTTTCTTATCCTTATTTAATAGGTCATTAAAATTGATTTTTAACTCTTAATGACCTATTTATTAGTTAGTGCGCGAATAAAGGGTCAATTTTGAGAACATATCTTCAATTTAAACAAATTCTGCTCTTATTGATTAACAATGAAAGTCTTTTTGTTATAATATTCTATAAAAATCTGTTAATTAATTTTCTTTGTTTTTTTCAAACTTGGAATTTGACTTTTAAAATGCAAAGAAAGTTATACAACATTTTTTTTATTTGAAAGCTGTTCCTGAAAGTTCTCGACTTCTTAGAAGCTCTGAAGCAAATAATCGAATCAATACGAATATCAATCTTAATAACTTTGCTATAAGTATTTTATTATCTCTTTTTCTAATTTCAAAACGTTTTTTAAATAAACGAATTCTAAATTAAAACTTGATTTTCACTTAATTTCGCATAAATTATAATAATATTTGATCTCATTTTGCACTTTTCAAATTTAATGAACTCCCATTCCGTTAAACTTGATCTTTGAGCCAATTTTTGTAAAGATCTATCACTCAAATGAGTTTAATTTAAATATTTTCATTTAATAAAGTCTTGTCATCAATTGCCGCAAAAATAATGATTGAAATATTTATTAAATGAAAAACAAGAAGATTGATTTCAAATTCTTGCTCATTAGAAGCGATGAATATTTTTGATGATCGATAAACTAGAAAATAATGGCAGTTCATAAAGAAATAATGATTATTTCTCTCAATCTTTATATTCCTTTAAATATTTGATAGATCTTCGTTTAGTTTTATATTTATCCATATTTATCAAAATATCATTCCAACGGCTCGCTCTCTCATGCTCTTCATTCAATTTTTGGTCTGTTTTAACCTTATTATTACTAATTTGATGATTTAAAATTTCTTGGTTTTCATCTTCTTTAGGAAATGCATTTATTTGTTCAGTTGACACCTGATTCTCATAGTTAGGCTCAGCTGTGTCCACATAATTCAAATTAAATTCTTGGGATTCTATTTCTTTCATAGGAATTTCAGCCATTGATTCTTCTTCTGTATTAGAATTGTTAGTTTGCAATAATTTGATCTCATATTGTGGCACTAATTTAACAATTTGTTTCTTTATTTGCTCATTTATGCTGTTTTTTGCTTTTGGTTGATTTATATTTGGCTTCTTTTGTTTTAATGGAGTCTCACCAGAAGCAAAATTTGACTGAACGTTAGGTAAAAAACTCATTTGATTCGAATGCATTTGTTGTCCATGACCGATAAGAGATTCCATTGAATTAATATTCTGTAATTGTTGAGAACTTTGCTGAATATTTTGTAAGTGTTGCGCCAAATTATTCAATTGCGAAAGAGTAGCGAAATTACTAAATTGGTTAGTATGCGGATTGAGAGGTATACCATATTGTTCACTTTGCAGCTGATTTAGATTTGCTACTGGTTGTGGAGACGTTTGAGTTGTCGACTGTCCATTCAGTCGGATTGCATTTTGTAGAGAAAGTCCCTGTTGTTGAATAGCATTTTGCGCATTTTCAATCATTTGTTTCATATCGAGAGCAGACGAAGGGATTTGTGGTGTTATTTGTGGTGTATTTTGTGATGTTATTTGTGGTGACAACAAATTACTTAAAAGGTTGGACGGTCTCATTATATTTTCGTTACCAGATATTGAGCCTAATATAGGTAGCACAACTTTTTTCACTACTTCCGATATAAGAGAGTGTAACATCATTTCAAATTGGAATCTCATAAGTCGAGGCGCGACCATTGAGAGAACAAGTCTATTGAATGGAAAGATCATTCTTCTTTCTGGACCAAATCTGTTGGTCATTTCAGATCTCAATCGATTAAAAATATGAATGCTTGAAATAGAAGGCGGCCTAACTGGCACTTTAAGCCTCAGCAATTGAGGATAGAAAAGAACTGTGTCTTCGAATGAGACAACATTTGCAATCAATAACTGCAAAATAGTCACTAAAGAAATAAAACCTAATGTAATCAAAAAGAAGAATAATTAAAATATTTTATAAACATTTGAATCATAAACACTATTCAATCAGTAGAAAATTTTTAATAAAATCGCACTTTCGAGTGTTGAAAGGCTTACCTGTTTTCATTTCACTAGATTTTACAATGAATTAATACTAAACTGATAGGTTTTAGAACTATAGATCTTAATATTGAACTCGCTTATTACTGACTGATTTACGTCTTGAAATATGAAATTGATTGACGAAAATATAAATTTAAATGACTGGCCTTGATTTATGCCTCATCGAGCTTAATGGGCTATAATTTGATATTACAGATCGAAGACTTATTTCATTAGCGAAGCATTAACTTATAGTGCAAGTAAACTTTTTGATTAATTTTATTCTTAAACAATAATTGTTTTGATAAACACATTCGTTGTGCTCATATATTATTTGAAATTTTAATTATAAATTAGGTCAAAACGCCTCTTCAATTAAATACATCGATTTCATTACTCGATAAAATTTGATAAATGAGTTTAATTAAACGTTAATAACAGTGAATTTATTTTGCACTCAGAGAAAAATGTTGAGTTTTGCTTAAATTACATTTTAGTGAAATATCATTATATGTTTGATGTGTTGTGAGACATTTTTTGAACATTAAACTTGAACTTTAAGATATCATTAACATTAAGATTTATATAAAAAATTTGATTTAGTAAATCAAGTGTTTAATGGGTTATCAAAATTTTTTATGGAAGAGTATTTAGTTGCGAATAAATTTGTGTCACTTAAACCAGAATAAACAACTTTCAAGTTTGTGCAATAACTGACTTTTCAAATTAGTCGTACCTTTAGATGAACTTCAATAGCATGAAACAATCTTATAATTTTAGATATACTCAAAGGCATTTTGGCATTTCGAACATTCAATACTTCATTTTATTATTGAAAATTTGTAAAATATCATTTTTTTTTAATTCAACTCATAATCTTTTCAAA
>JAQIWZ010000096.1:0-29852 GCA_034697245.1 Malaconothrus monodactylus | reverse complement strand
AGTTTCTCATCATTGATAGGATAGAAAAACTAATTAAACAGATTTTAATCGAACCAATTCTTCGTTAGCAATCTTCATGAGATCATTGAAGTTGACGTTAACATTACTTCTCCAGAAACGTCTCACTTTTCCCCAAACCTCTGCCGGATATCTGGGACTTCCTATTCCTTGCAATATTCTGGCAATAATTCGGGCAGAACTCAAATTCTGGTCGCCATGAATAGAAAGCAAGTCTCGAATATCTCTTCGCGCCTGTTCTAAATCGAAAACATGAGTTCCAACACTTAACTCGTTATCACTTATTATCTTCTCTTCATAGTTGTCATCATTGAAATAGTTATTTAATTCAGTTTTAAGTTTAGAACATTTCGAGGCATTGACTTTATTCGTGCACTGCTTTTGTGAATACTGTTTAAAAGTAAAGTAAACATTTCTTAATTTCGAGACTTCCGTCATTTCTTGTTTTTGAGTGAATTGATGCAAAAATTCTAAGACATCATTCATTTGCTGTTCAGTCAAATCTCCGACAGATTTTAAATGAAATGATAAGTCAGTGAACATTATTCTAACATTAGTCCTCTGACGCCTACCATTAATGAGTTGCCACTCGAGATCTCTTAATTGATTCCTAACTTGACTCAATTGTTTGCCGAGCATTGAACAAACTTCAACTAAACTAAACTTTAACATATTCGGAATTTCTTGCGTCGAATTATTTCTTTGATGAAGAGTTAGAGCGATAGCGATTGGAGGGCATTGTTGTGCGATTTGTTTCATTTGTTGTGATCCTTCGCCATAACATAATATAGTGCACATCGAATTGATTGCTGGCAATAGTTTTACTTTTCCTTTACAACAATCTAACTCTAAATATGTCATCAAAGTTAGAATTGTTTCTTCTTTTAAATCTAATTCAAGAACTGTTGACTCGATTGGAAATGCGATCTCATGTCCGGGACAGACATTGTCTTCTCTTATATCTGAATTCGATTCGTTTTCCTGATCTTCAATATTAATTTGATTACATTTACACGATTTGAAAACTTTTTCGATAAGTTTTCTCAAACATTTTCTATCAGTACTGTTGGCAAATATATGTCGCTGCAATTCAAATAAATCTTTTCCGTCAGAATCTAAAAACAGATGACAATGAGCTTCATATCCATCACGACCCGCGCGACCGATTTCTTGCATATAGTTCTCGAAACTTTTTGGCAAATTATAGTGAATAATACCGCGAATGTCAGCCTTATTGATACCCATTCCAAAAGCAATGGTCGCGACAATGACTCTAAGATCTCCTCTAATAAATCGCTTTTGAACTCTATTTCGCTCTTCACTCGTCATTCCCGCGTGATATGCCTTTGCGTCCCATACTATTACAGATTTACCACTTTTGCTATTATTATCTCTGATATCTTGAAGACTTATCCTTATAAGTGATGCCAATCTTTCCGTTTGTTCTCTTCGCGTACAATAAACTATAATTGACTTTAAATTTTTGAATCGATCGCTTTTCAGTAAATCAATTAGTGCTAAATCTTTATTTACATCTTTAGAAACCGTTAGAATTAGATTTTCAGGAACTAAAGTCGTGCCAATTATATCGTTTTGATGATCGAGACTAAGTGTTCGCGCGATTGTTATTGAAGTTCGTTTGGTTGCGGTGGCGGTCAGTGCCAGAAATGTTTCAATTTTCATCTGCTCTTTCAATACGCGATACAGTTGTAGATAAGAAGGTCTGAAATTATTAGACCATTCAGAGAGACAGTGGGCCTCATCGATACACACGAACGCTATTGGAGGCAATGCATTGAAACTGACGCATGTGTTGCCGCACGCGATCGCTTCTGGACTTAAGAGCAGAACCTGTGCATCACCTGACAGTAATCGGTCTAATGCTGACTGTTTTTGTGATGGGTTAAGACCGCTGTGAATACAAACTGCATTTATGCATTTGGGAAATGTCGTCAACTGGTCTTCCATTAGAGAAATTAGTGGCGATATGACTAAAGTTATTGCTTTACGATATTTCCAATAGAGATAAGCCGGAAGTTGATAACAAAGCGATTTTCCAGAACCGGTTGATGAGATGAGTAAACAAGACTTTCCACTCAATATCCTTCTAATAGTCAACTCTTGATTCGGTCGAAAAGATTTGTGACCCATTTCTCTGAGTCCGTCACTAATGAAAGTCTCATTATCCAAATTTGACTCATTTGTTAATAAAGGCTTAATTTTAATGGTTTGTTGTAAGTCTTCAATAGCTTTACTGACACCTAATTCTTTTAGTTCGTCATCCAATACATCGTTATCTGATTCATCGTCGAAATTGCAGTCTCGAGCCCAATGACCGCTTTGTCCGCATTTGAAGCAATTATTGGCGTTTTGTTTAATGGTTTGTTTATATTTTCCGCGTTTATATTTACGAATATTAAACTTTTTATAGCCTCGAGAAGAAAACACTTTCTTTTTCATATTAAGTCTTCTAAAGTTTGTTTCAATCTTTTTCGCTCGAGGTTTTCTGGTATTAGCCCGAGTTTTGTTTTCTTTCTTTTTCTCAACTGTTGTTTCAGTCATCAAATCATCTTTAGGTTTGTCTATAACTAATGAATAACTAATCTTTTGTCTATTCGATGAAAAAAATTTCCTCTTCTTCTCGACATTTGTTGATTGGTTATTATTATCAATAGTTGTTGTCAAATCAGAGTTATTTTCATCACAATCGAGATCTTTATAGATATTGTTTCTTTTCTTGTGAGTTGTACTCATCTCGTCATCAAATGCGAAGACATCAGCCTTTCTTTTAATTCCAGTTAAAGGTGTAGTTAATGAAAAAGTATTGAAATCATCTGATTCAGAACTGAGTGATTTTGATATTGAAATCAATGTATCACTAATTATGGCATCAATACTATTATCGATTTCATTGTTATCATTATTATTATTATTATTGAGAACAGAATTTGTTTGAATTAATGGCGAAAATGAGAGACCATTGAGTTCTTCACTAAAATTGTTTTGTTTAGAAAATGAGCTCAATTTCGATTCATCAATACTTTGAGCTCTATTTAGCAGTAATTGATTTTTCGGTTCATTTAAATTGTTTTCATTAGTTATAAAGTTTTGATCCAAATTCAAAGAACTCATAGCTTTTGGTTTGGACTTCTTCTTAAACGAAAACGAAGTCTTGGTTTCATTATTGTCTTTAAGATATTTGTCAAACATTTTCTGTGAGAAACACTTGAATGAAGTGTTGTTTTTGTGATTCAATCGATTACTAATTGAGTGATAATTAGTTTTATTGAACTTTTTGTCCCAAATGTGATTCAAATTGATTTTCTCCAATAGTTTCCAATACCTCTTGTAGTCTTGTTTGAGTTTATCATTACCTAAATCGATGTCATTTTTGTTTGCTTTTCGACCATTCTTTGCCATAAATTCTTTTTCCCACTTTTTTATTCTGATCTTTAATTTTTCGATTTCAGTCTTTCTATCGTTTGATTCATTCATTGTTTAGTTATTTATTTTTTAGTTAATTAATTAATTGAATGCGAATTAAACTCAAGTAAAGTGTAAACAAAAAACAATTGACTTCTATTTCAATATTGATAACAAATTCGCGCCAATATTTGCAATAGTTAGAGGTCTGCTCAGTATTTAAACGTGTTTTACTTCGATATAAAAAGAAGAAATACTGCGCAGACCTCTAATTATTGCAAATATTGGCGCAATTTTGAAACAGTAATCAATTGTTTTTTTTGTTTACAATTTATTTGAGTTTAATTAACATTCAATTGATTATAATTAGAAATTGTTTCGAACTTTGAAAATAATAATTATTGAACGAAAATCTTTTATAATTTGAATTATTTTTAGTAATCATTAATTGAATTAAACATAATTGATATCAATATTAGTTTTGATTAATTAAACACAAATCAAACGAATGATTCATTCATTTCTAATGAATATCGTATTAATAAATAATAAACAAATGGATATCAAGTTATCATTAATGACAATAACTATTGAATTATTAATCGATATCTTCTCAATAGAATTGAGTTTTATTTCAATTTTGACTCTTTTATAAGTTACAAGAGTTTTACTCAAAACAGTAATATTTAGTCAAGTAATTTAAACACAAAAATAATTGATATCTTTTTTGATAGAGTTTTAAACTTTAACATAGCTTTCAATATAAGAATCAAAATATATTGATTTGAAGACAATTTGTAAACTAATGATTTAGTGACTAAGTGTGAGCTCTACCGATTTACGTGATTTTTCTGGCATGCAATTGTCTAAGGTGGAATTGACAAGGTCAATTTTTAGAGAATTATTGAAAAAAGTATATTGCATGCAATATTACCTGAGGTATATTTGCATACATAGTTATAATTGCATTATTATTGCAGTTATTATTGCAATAGACGTTTTTTTCAAAATTGTCAAAAAATCCTTCCACAATCCTTCCACCTTACATTGACAGAATTGCATGCCAGAAAAAGCAGGTAAATGGGTAATTGATAAATTGATAAAAATATTGCCTTTTATTGCGTACTAAATGAGAAGAAATGAGATTCGTTTCTATCACTTAATCTAATGATTCCATAACTGTCTGAACGGTTGAGAATGAGATAACACTTCAAATAAAGACTATAACTATAACTATAACTATTAGCTCAATATTAAGGAAATGAAAAAAACTCTAAGCTTTATATAAATTATCGATCGCTCCAAACCTACAAATTATTTCATTCAATATTTTGTTGAAGTTTTAGTTCTCGGATTCAATTCTGTATTTAATTCTCAAAATAAGAATTTATTTGCAATAAATCCATTAATAATAAATTTTCTGATAAATAATTAATTAATTTGATTCCTGAAAGAATATTCTATTAGAAATATTGTTGAATATATAAATATAATCTTAAGAATATATTTTATTGAAATTTTTTCGTTCGCATAGAATTCACAGTTTTTCTATTGTATAGCGAAATAAAATTAGAAAAAAAATCTTTATTAAAGGCATACTTTTCAATATGTTTAGTGTTGGAGAAAAATCCCTCTTTTCTATATAGAGTTAAGAAGACTTTTCATTTTTCTTAAAGTCGTCTTTCATTGTTGTATAGAATTTAAGATTCTTGAAAAATATGATTAAAAAATAGATGGTTTTAGTTATAAAAAAAATTCTTTTTCTAATTCTTTTTCTAATCCTTAATTTTAAATTTGATTAATGAGAAACTTCGTTAGTATTTGAATGAACTTAACTTTTTTTCAAACAAGTACCAAAAGATTTAATTATTTCTGAATGACTTCGTCTTTATGAATTACTTTTTATCAAGTAAATTGACTTAAATTTGTTTGAAATTTATTACATCATTCATTTTAATATTGAATAATTTTTTAGTTTATATGAAAAGTTTGAATAATATTTCCTTTAAAAATAATTATAAGAAGAAAAGAAATTACACTTTAATAGTCAATGAAAGTCTATATTTTCAAAGTCTATAGTCAATAACAAAAGTCTGGTCTAAAAATCCTTTAACAATAAATAAAAATTTTAATACATTTATATTTGATTTAATTTAAACTTCAATTCATCGAATGCGTGAAATACTTCAATATTGAGCTGCTTTTTGAATTCATAGTATTATTTGAAATCTAAAACTGAATACTCAATGAATATATGTGTGATTTATTCTGATTTTTTTATGAATCGCAAATTCTGTTGTATTTGAAAATAGATTTAAATAAATAGCTTATGTTTGGAAATAAAGATAGATTTATGAAATAAAGATAAATCCGATTGTTATTCGTTAGGTTTGGTGTATGAAAAGCTTGCAAATAATGTTAGGAAACTGAGAAATTCAATCAATCGATCAAAGTTTAAAGCATTCAATAGTCAACGAAATCATTATTCAATTCAATAAATAGAAGATTATTTTTCAAAGAAATTCTTTCACAATTTTCACTTTTTTCGTATTATTATTTATGCAACAGTGCTCTCAAGGACTCAAATATTATTTGAAGACATGAGTTAAACATGGATCCTATAAAATATTTAGATTTTGTGAAGTTTATCTGTGAATAAATGGTTCAATTTAGACCAGTTTGAGTTTGATTTATTTGAAATGATTTATTTCAATTACGTTTAACTCTCAAACTTCATCACATTTTAAATGTGAATCATTAATAAATCGATAGAAAATGAGATAATACTAAAGTAAATACTAAAGTAAATATACTATAAAACATAATATTCATATCAATCAAAAGATAAAATCTACTTAATTGTCATTTGATTACAAAGCTATTATGAATTAACGCATTCTTTCATATAATTTGATACTCAAAATAGAAAGACTTTAATCTCAGTTATCTGATATAGAGATAATCTCAAAGTTTTAATTAGTTTAAGTAAATTAAATGAAAAAAAGATCTCAAAAATCGATCGGACGTTGAGCTTAACTTTGACTACCGCTCTGTAGAAAAAAAGTTTCCTAAAATTTATATTTAATTCTAAAATAAGTTTAATTTGATATATATAAAAAAGTTAATATCGATAATAACTTACTTGTGGTGTCTAAAAATGTTCTTTAATTTGTGTTATTTATTATTATTAAATTCACACGAAACCGATTTTTAATAGATTTAATAAAAACTAATTTGGTTTAGAGAAACAGAAATGAGTGAAATGCACGCATGAGTTGTTGAAATGAGGATTCTTTTAATATAAAACTTTCTTCGCTTTTTTCAATACTAAATCGAAACAGTTGTCAATTTATACGCTGTTAAGTGGTCATTGACAGCAGAAATGATGTCATATTTCATACAGTCGACTAACATTTTTAGTAAATGTGGTTCCGATCAATTCCAAAGCGTAACTAAAAAGTTAGTTTTTCTGGAAATGGAGAAAAGAAAAAAAAATTTCAATAAGCATGAAAAACATTATTGAGAAAATAATCAAAAATAGGAAAAAACACATATAGGACTGTGATTTGATTCTATTCTTGATCGCAAACAGTTATGAATAATAAAAGGAAACGTATTTTTCCAGTTCAATATTGATGAAAAAATATAGGAAATATTAAAATTTCTTAAATTTGATTTGAATTTCAAGTTGTGTATAAACTTATTATTATTTATTTATTTATTTATTTTTTGCAAAATGTTGGTTTTAATATTATTGAGAAGCTTATATTTATTTCAAAATTTAGTGTTTATCGATTCTAAACCTTATTTGAAGAAGTTTTGTCATTTTAATAACAAAATCTAATCAATCGGCTTAAAGTGCACGCGAGTTGACAAAGATTTTTAAAAATAAATCAATCATCACAATTATTTTTTGAGTTTTGCAAATTTATAGCAATCTATCGAAACTTCATATAAAGATAGTTTTTTGATATTGAGTTAATTTTTTAGAATTTCTTAATGGGTATAAACTTTAATTGGGTTAAGTCTAGGAAAATATGATGAGCAGCTAAATTGATTTTTTATTATTTAAAAAACACAAGTATACATCTAGTGAATAAACTAAATAAATAGGCTATCAATTGAATAATAGCTAGACTTATGAATGAAAACAGAAAAAAGTTGATTTTTAACACATGAGTTATTGAAGTTCTTTAATTTCAAATTAACAATAGAACTATTAAACAACTGAAAAGCAAAATATGTTTTTTTCAATTTTTTCAATAAGAAAATTGATGCAATTTTGCTTTTATCTAATAATTCTTTGTGTATTTTAACGCTGAATTGAACACAAAATGCTATCATTATTCTATTGTTTTGCTATTATAGCAATAAGTTAATGCTTATGGTAACTACTTATTAAATTTAATTTAATCGTAGGAAAAGAAGTAATTTATATAATAAGCTTAGTATATATGAACACTAACTTTCAACGTTTATTTATCAAAATTTGGCAATTAATCAATTTGCTTTTGATTCAAACCATCTCATAATAACTAAAGATTGATTGAAAAATATAATGATTAATTATTTCACTCTATAATTTGTGAAATGTTATTAAAACTATTAAAGAGGTATAGAAACAGAAGTGTTTCAATAGCGAAAGTAAAAGCATGAAAAGTGTCAATAATCGTATATAATGATTAAGTAACTATAAAACTAAAGGTAAAACATGACACTTAATTTAAGCTTTATTTGATTAGCACAAAATTAGATTTTGATAATATAGGAAGCGTTACCACACATCAAACTGATTCGCTTTGATAATCACAACAACAATGGATCAAAACCACACTAGACTTACTAATGATCTACATTTTGAAAGCATACAAATATTTTTTGTGATATTTTAAAGTAAAGCTAACTTTTATTTTTGATACTTAACGCCTCAAATATTGTTGTGAGTCATTAAGTTCTAGTATTTTTACTTTTAAAAAAACAAGTTATGATTTATTTGAGAAAAAAAACATTTATTTTACTTATTTTGTAGGGACGTAAATTGTATATTCCCTTGATACACTTTCCTTGATACACATCTCCTTTCACTTGATGATATTGGTTGAGTTAATGCCACTCATCAATGCCTACACTGCACACTAACAATCTATTAATTTCATTACATTCATGAGAAGTGCAACAAGAAGTGCGACGATTCTTAATGAAGTGTATATTATGCTCATTAATGATGCTTTGATTAAATAATATCAATGCAACTCTTTCTACTAAATTTTCAAAGTTTACGTACTTTAAAATGTATTATTCAATTCTGTGCAAATGTTATATTTTGATCAGTGTTTTAGCAGTTTGTGGACAAGTATTCGGTCAAATAAATCCCTATATTAAACGACATCAACCGCCAAACATTGGAGCTTATCATAAACAACAGAATGCAATGTTTTCAGAACGACCACAGATTATATCTGATTCAATTGGTTTACGAGATTCGCATAAGAATACACACGAGACTAGAGCTCCCTTTAGAAAACTGGCACCACAGCCAAGACAACAGCAAGTCTTTTATGAGCAGAAGAAGCAAATGCCATATCAAAGCAGTGTTTCTCACTTAAGGCCAACTACTTCTCAACAACAAATTACACCACATCGAAGACATGTCCAACAATTCCATAAAAATGCAGCAGAAGTCCGTCAGTTTCAAACTTACTCTCCACCGAATGTCGGTGTGATTCAGAAGCCATTAAGAAATTATCGTTTACCTGAAAATAGTGAGCGAACGAAACAATTCTATAAACGAACTGATTTATCGAACACAGAAGGAAACGACTACGAAGAAGAAGAGCCACAACTTAATGATAATAATGATAATGTTGTTGAAAGACCTCAAAGAGTAAGAAATGTTCAAACTCATACTACAAATGTTAGAGAAGAAGAACCTCAACAACTGCAACCAATTGATCAGTTGCCGAAACACTTAAAAAATATGCAACAATTTCGTGCACAACCTGGAGATAGACACGAAATTGAAAGACCGAATATAGTTCCCATTCCTCAAGAAATGAGAAGATATCAAACAGTGGCTCCTCCGCATAGAGGTATGGAAGATTCTGAAGAAGAAGTTTATAAACCTAAAAATCGTGAAGAGATACGTGTGAATAGATTTGAATCTCATTCATCAAATGTAAATCATGAAGAAACAGATCGAATACATCCTAATAAAAACCGCGGAGAATGGCATAGAATTCAAGCTCATCCTCCTATTGAAGAGGAAGAACAAGAAGAATTGGGACCAGAACCAGAAGAACCTGTAAATCAAGTTGATGTACGACGATATCCAACGGTATCTCGTCCTCCATATATGAACGCAGAGCCAAAACAAAATGTTTATATTCCAAACAAAAACACGTTTCAAAATTTTGAAAAAGTAAATGAACTCCAAAATCGTAATCATATTCAACATCAATTCAGTCAACCAGAACGAAAAATAGAGCGAAAAATAGAAATGCAGAAATATTATCCGATTCAAAATCTAAACAATGTTCATAGAGTTGATAAAAATTCAAGAGAAAATATTCAGCACTATCCTCACCATAATGTTCAGCACACAATTGAACGTCAGCACAATATTCCACATCAATCAATATCACTTCGGCCAATGCCATTGATATTCCAGAGGGATAGAAATCGACAAGAATTCCCATTTCAAAAAAATCATATCATTAAACAAAGCCATCATTTCGATCCTTTCCAGAGAATAGCGCCACAAAAACAGAGGCAACAAATGCCGAATGAAAATACTCAGCGATTTAAAGGGCCATTTAAGAAAGAAGTGGCAGTTATAAGAGAAATAACAGAAATCCTACCGTCTAATGATGAGAATTTTGATCGTCCCTCAATTGATAAGCCATCACCTCCTGATATGCCAGCTATTTATTCACCATTTGATACAAAGGATCAAAACAATGAACGCAATCAAGACAATGAAGACAATGGACAAAATGAACGCAAAACAATTGAATTGCTTAGAGATGAAAGTTTTTATGACGACGACGACGATGCGTCTAAAACTAAAGCAAGCGAAAGTAGAAATCCAGATAACGATAAGCTTAAATCGAAATTCGAACGAGAGGTCGATATTAGTGCCGATGAATTGGAGAAATATTTTGATAGAGAATTTGCTAATGAAAATGAAAAAGACGAAGAGGCGCAAAAAAAGATCGATTTTGAAGACACTAATGAAACAAATCAACAGTTGTCAAAAAAGGAAAAAAGCGATGATTTAGAAGCAGATGAACCTGAGCCTGAACTTGAATACAAGTCTTCAGATGATTTTCTTAAGAATCACGACAACTTTCTGAATAAAATTGATAAAGAAAATGATAAATTTAGAAAAGACACTGATAATAAAGAAGACAGTGATAAAGAAGAGGATAATGATAATGAATCGGAGGAAGAGAACAAGAAAACTGTTGACGACGGAGAAAAAGAACTCGACGAGAGCGACAAAAAGGAAGAAGAAGAGGAAGAGAGCACTGACACGAAACAATCGAAGCAAAAGACCAATAAAGATGACAGCAGTAGTGATGGCGATGAAAAAAGTGATTCCACCTCTAATGAAGAATCAAAGGAAAAAACTAAGAATGAAGCAGAAGATGATGAAACTGAAAGCGAATCAAAGAAAGTGTCAGAAAAAGAAACAGCAAAGAAATCAAACAATAAGGAGGACCAGGAAAATGATGAAAAACAAGAGAATGAGTCCAAAGATGAAGAAGAAAATGATAAACAAAAAAGTGATAAAACAACAAATAATGAAAACGATGAAAAATGTACAGAAAATAAATGTGAAGTTGAAGTAATGAAAGAAGAAGAATCAAAAGAATTGGAAAGAAGTTTAGAAGAAGACAAACGTTTGAGTCAAGAATCAAAAGACGACTTGATTTCAAAATCGGATAGAAAAGAGACAAAGTCTTTAACTACTACTGAAGCAAATCCAACAATTGTTAGAGTAAACAATCGTTTGGATAGAGTGTTAAAGACAGAGACAGAGAATTTCTCGCCTTATTTTATTGATCTAAAGCGTATAAATACTAAAAAAACAAACACATTGAATGAAGAGAAACAAAATAATTTAGGAAATGATACAAATAGTCAACGAATTATGACAACATCTGCCACAACAAGTCCTCGTAGGAAGTCTTTGAAGCGCAAGAACTCATCTAAAAGTAAGTTCAATGCAATAAAATAGATCTCATTGTTCTCAATGATTATAAATAAGAGTAAAAATAATGTTTACTTTAGGCGATAGTTCGCACACTCTCTCTGAGAGAAGTGAAGATAATTTGCCGGCAGAGACGCGCCATTCACTCAATCAGTTGATTATCAGGTCAGAGAACAGGTAAGATTGAGATAAATTGTTGTAAACAAAGAAAAATGATTTCCTGTAAACTATTTGTTGACAAATATTTGTTGAATTCAATATTTTTTTTCATTCAAATATGAGATTTGTTCAAAAGTTTGTTCGTTTTTATAATTGACTAAAACTAATAAAAATAAAATGAAAATAAATAATCAATAAATAGTAAACTTAATTAAAATAAATGAAAGAGAATTGGGAAAAGGCGGACAACTTCAATTACACAATTGAAATGAAATGACCCACTCATTGAACTAAAATAGACTCATAAATATGCATTGAATGGAATGCTAGTGCGTTGCCAGAAATGTGTTTTTTATGTTTGGTTGGAATCGAGTTAACATTCTGGTGAGCCATGCATTGGATAACATGCACCTCAGGGCTACTATTTGAGGATTGATGGATATCAAAGTGTACAGCAATACTCCAATGATGATATCGTGTAATAAATAGCATTCTATGCATGAGAGATAGCACTTCTTCAGGGCTAACATTCACTCAATACAGACAAATCTAGAGTAATGCTGAGGAAAATATATATATATTTTGTTATCTGAAAAGTGATGTGTATAGTGTTTAGAATTTAATAACTTGTAAGCTATTTATAGAAATATATTTTGCATAATATGTTATATGTGAAGAGTCATTAAAATTTAATTCATAGTGGAATCCAAATTAACATTCATCCGGAATTAAAGTGATTACGGATGTTATGACAAATCACCCATTCTTTAATACATTGCTGAATAGGGAACTCAATATCTTTTTGATGCAAAGAATAGTATGGATTGTATTTTATAACAATTCATGTTTGTCATTATTGCACTCAATCACAAAATTCTTTCAACAATACTAAAAAATATAAACTTTAAAAAAAAGTTGAATATTATATAATAAAATCTAAAACGATTCAATTCTAAAATATAATTCTTTTTCTATAAATTTTGATTTTGTTTAATATAACTTTAGTTCAGTTTAAAAGAAAGTAAAGTAAGCGATAATTATTTGTTAAATTCTAAGCAATTAATTAATAGGAGTGTCAAAATTAATATTTTGTGCAGTTAATTGCTATTCATTAACTTTTATTCACAATATGCGGAATGAATCAAAATAATAATTAATGTAGAAAAGTATGACATTAGAAATAATTAATTAATGAACTGTAGTTATGTAATTGGCAGCAGTTGTTTTGGACAGTTTTAATGCCAATAGTGTAATATGAAATGATAATCACTTTAGTATCAGTTACTAAAAGTAGTTACGTCTTAACGGACTCAACGAAGCGCATAACGAATCGATGTTTGCACGTTATTGGATATAAATATCGAAAATCTTATTCCTCAGAGTTTTAGCGCAATCTTAAGGTTTCTATATTGAGGGCAATAGTATATTATTTGGAGCTAAAATAGTTAAGAGCTAACAAGATAAATATACACAAGAGCCAACTCTGAAAAAATGAAACAAAATTAAATCAGATACGTTTACTCACTATTTCACTCCTAAGTTTGCCAACAATTCACGAGTGTTACTAACATATAAAAGATTGAATCTGTGAATTCTATGTGTGAATTGTATGTGTGTCTAAATTCTATGAGTGCGCACTTTTAAGTAATGTTTGCGTCAAGAAATGCCTTTTAGTGCATTAAATTACAATCCTATTCTGTTTTGTCCTTACTTTTCAACAGAATAATAGGCCACATATTTTTTTTCTCCGTTTACGCACGAGAACAAACTCTAATTAATTGTTTTGTATATTTCAACGCCGCACTAATTTTTTTTTCAAAAAAACTAAGCCTCAGATCTATGATACTGTGAAAATGAAGTTTAGACATGACTTTCATTAATAAAATATATTTGAAAATATAAGAAGGAGAAAAGCACGTACAGCATAGAACAAACATTAAATTTCATTATCGTTTTAATTTGAATAAATTAAGAAATAGATGACTTTATAATTTGATATTCATATTAAGAATTCATACGACATTTATTTGTTGGTTTCCCTCTTTTTTACTTTTCCACTCTGTCATCTCTTTATGATTCAACACACGAATTATTTAGAGGGACGAGTCGACCTCCTTTTACTAACTTATATTTAAGTTTATACTAAGCCTCCACAACATAACAGCAGAACTTTGTTGTTCACCAAATCTAAGGCATTCTCTGATATAAGTCTCCGGTTTTCTTATTAAACAAAAGCCTCATTGATTGTCGAATTACTCGCAAATGAAAACCCCATACAGTATAAAATGTAATGAGTTTAACATTCCTTTACTCCTTTATTTTGATCGTATTCAAAAAAAAACTTAATATAATAAAAAGTTGATGTGCATATCACGCATTCCTTCCTTTTAAACGTTAGAGTTTTGTAAGACAATTGCCTCGAGATATCCTATCATTTTCTTTCATTAAATGAATCAAAGAGTAATGATGTGTTTTACATGACAATGACTCGATTATTTAAGCTCTTTTTCAAAGAAAAGGAGCTCTACTCAACCGAAATAAGGAGTAATTCAAATTCTTCAACTATTTGCTCGAAGCAATGTTAACGTTGAAAGTGAATCAAATTTTGTTTTGTTGTGAAGTGCGTTTAAGTGAAGCAATATTTCAAAGGAATTTTTCATAATCCTAATGAAATATGATTGTATTTTTTAGTGAATTAAATTACATTTTCTTATCATTTTATTAGTTAGAAAGTTATGAACAGTTCAATTGGTTTCAATTTAAAGAATTTAATCATTTTTCAAATATATTCAATTTATTTAATAAATTATTCAACAAAAAACTTTAATGATATGCAAATAGTTTTTTAACGAAGAATTCTTAAGCCAAGAATTAGTTGATCGATACTATGTATTCATCATTAGCTAAATGTCATTCTTTCGAAATCGAGGCAAACAATAAACTTATTCTTATTAACATAACGTTATTATTAAGCCATAAGTAAAGTATATTTTCATTTGAAAGTGAAATGCAGTATAAATGAAAGCCTCATTCTCTTTCACTTTAATTTCCTTACAGTAGATAAAGTCTAAGATAGAAAATAGTGGTTTGAATGACTGCATAAGTAAATGCATTGCTGTTGTCTATGGAAATGTGGTAGTCATAGAAAAAAGCAATATAATGCAGACCAGTGGTCGTCAAATTGCGACCCAAGAGTCAAATTCGCTTCTTTTAAATGTTAGCTTTGCATTAGCTTTTATGAGTAGTAATCGATCTGAAGAAGCAAATGAGTCGCCTTTTGAGGATTGGAGCAGTCGGTTTAAAAGTTAGGCACCACTCAAGTAGACACTGCTCATTGTCATTGCTTTAAGTTCTCATACAATTTTCATGTTTCCAACACAAAGAGTTTTGAAACTCAACTCATGTTCTTTTCAAGTGTGTGTATATGTGTTTAAAGGCGTTTAAACAGATTGTGCTTTCGAGAGAAAGGCGAATGACAAATAAGACTGAGGTTTACTTCAACTCTACAGAACTCTTTTTTTCTTTCTAACTCATGAGTCTTTTGATTGTGTAATCCTTCAGAAGAAACTTTTATAAGGGAAAGATTAAAACTCAATTCTAATTTGATAACTATTTTTTCTTATCTATATTTTCTTGAGTATTAACTTTTTAAAAAAATTTTAATCTATGTGTAAAGATTAGTTGTTTCTATAACTAACGAAAAATAATAAATAAAAAGCAACTTTAACAATAGAATTTTTTTTCTGGTGACTTTTGACTCACAGCTGCGTCGCACCATTTTCTCAATACTAATTTAAACGAGAGTATTTTTGTTTTCACAAACTCGTGACATCCATAATGAATAGCTTCACATGATTTCCTCCAAGTTCAATCATTTAAAACCTTCTACTCCTCTGATAGATGTGCACACACTATACTTATTGCTTTAAAGTTTAGAATCTATGTCTATCTCTATGTTTGATCCCGAATTGGTTTTAAAAAAACATTGAAGAAAGTTGAAAAATATATTTCAACCAATCGATAAATTTCCATTCCGGCCAATATCCCAATAATTAATTAAAAAGGACACAAAATATTGAATTGAATATAAAGTAAATATTTTACTAAAGTTTATCACAAAAGCCTTTTCGCGAAATTATTCATTGCGAAACTTTTAGAGAAAGGATTGATAGCCTTTTATGAATAAATTAAAATCATTATAAGAAGTATAGTTTTTTCGCATAAAAATTTTGAAAGTTCTTTTTCAGCAAACATTCAAAAGTAAACACAATTTATGTTATTTTCTAACGAACAATTAGAGCATAAGGAAAACAAGACAGACTTCAAATTAGTGCCATTACAGTATTGTTGAAGAGTGGCAGTAATTTATTTAATAAGTAAAGAAATCAATAAACTTTTTTTTCTATGATTCAAAATATACTGCACTAAATTTATGATGACTTTCTTTTTTTAGATTTAATAAATGAAAATGTTATTCGAAATGATGAGATGAAAAGAAGTTCATTTCTTTTCGCATGAACTGAATGAAAAAATTATATGAGAAAAAAAACATATAAAAGAAAAAACAAAAGTAAAGTAAAAAGTGGAATATTATTATAAGTTATTGACTTGAGTTAAAGTACTGGTAGTAATACACTATTGCTTTACAATCAATTGAAAACAAAGCAAAACCGTTGCATAAGAAGCCATAGAAGTAATATTATTAGAACTTAGATTTATATGTCTCTGCTTGAGAGCGATAAGAAAAATACCTGTCATGAGAATCGGGTGAAAATTCCATTGAACTGTTTGTGTGTCGAGTGTCTCCGAAGTAACTTATATTTTAGTTGTTATTTTCTGTTTTTTAATAAAACTGAAAGAAAATACTTGAATATAGTGTGAAAGAGATGCCATATTTTCGTTTATGGTCTATGAGTTTAATATTGTTTATGGTATAAACTCATCGGAAAAAAGTTTTTTTTTTCTCCAAAAAGTAAAAAATTTTATCATATCATTGGCAGTGAAGTGTACTAACCATTGATGTAGAGTAGAGTACAGAAAGTTATATCTATTAAAAAAGTTATAACTTATTTTCTCGTCCGCTTTTCATCTTTAATATACGTTAAAGATATGAAGCGATTGTGACATTTCACATATTTCTTATTTTAGTGGATATATTCAGGGCTTGTATAAATTTATATATAAATGCAAAGTACTTTATTTGCATTGCAATACATTTATTTCTTCGAAAAATGGTATGAGAAGGTCAGAACTGAAGTGCTCTATTCACTAGTGATCTTGTATTTGACAAGAATCGCATCGAAATGAGTTAACCTCAAGTATCATATAAGAGGGTTCTCTCACTTTTTAAAAAATTGAGTCTCAAAAAGATATCAATATGTAATTGAAGTGTTGAATAACATGTATTAGAAAAGTATATAAATATAAATATATCTATCGGCAGATCAAATAGTGTGAGAATTTAGGAATGAATTTAATGAGAAGTGATACCAGAAGTGATACCGTGACAGCTGCACAGTGTTCACAGTTCATGCCATTAATTATAGTGACACACAAAAGCACGCAATTTCATAACTAGAATCGCAATCAAGTGTTGTCTGAACCAAATTTTGATGATCGTATATCTATTAATCTATAATGTGTGATATATTCGCGTAATAAGTCTATAGCTATATCACAGTTAAATGTTGTATCTGTTATTATGTCGCTAAATCATTATTTTCGCTACTTTTATGCAATGGAATTCATTATTTAGAGCTCTGGTATGGACTCAAAGAATGTATTATTGATGTATTACTAGTTTTTTGTTCTTTGACTCTAGTCTGTATTCATCATTGGCTGGCTATTCAGGAACTAAACTTATGATACAACTGAAAGGTATGAGAGTATAAGAATGCGTTGATTACCGATCAATTCAGTTCATTTAACAATTGCCTTAACTGTAATTATTTTGGCCCAAATGGCACACTTTGGTTTCATTTATAGAGGGAGTTTAAGTTGCGATTCACTCGCATTCACTCATTTCACCCGAAGAGCGCATTGAATGTTGAAAACGATTGGAAAGCGCATGTTGAACAATACCATACCATTAGAAGGAGAGTACATCAGATGCAAGAGATTCTCTGTTTGTATACTGTATACACTGTATATTCTGTATATTCTGTATATTCTCTATTAACACAACGGCGTGAGCTTCTCATTCATTTCTATTCTACAGTTTTCAATGCTTTTCCTTTATTGAATCGTTGGCTCAAATGTACAAATTTTTGTTCAAACTTCAACTTTTTTTAAACAACTATTCAAAAGCTATATTCGAAAGCTTTACTAATTTGAATACACTTTTCCTTTTTTTAAGTGTTAACTTTGTCTGATTTGAATGAATGAATTTTCATATCAATAGTGACTCTATTGTACGCCTCGATAAACAAATAAATTACTGAAATTACAGTGAATAAAATCAATACTAATATATCAATATTATGTTATGCAATATAAAATCGATCAAATTATGATGAATTAAGCATATTTTGTGTCCAATCACTCAAATTTGTGACATTCATATGATGGATAATTGCAATAAACAAAAGGTAAGCATATGTGTGAACAAATATAATCAAAATTTAGTTTTAAATTCAATTTAAATGAAAGCTAGTTTTCACTTTCAAAATATATCCCAAGGCGTTAATGAATTGCTGTGATGTCTGAGTCCTGTATTTACACTATTGCTGTGAAATGTTATGTAAAATCAACTTTCGAATAGAGTGAACTCAATAATAAAGTTCAGATTGAAGTACACAAAAATTTGATCAAATATATGAAAATACATGTCATATAATATTTCTGTTTCTATAAGAATTATTCAATATTCTCAAAGGCTTTGAGCAAATAGAGAAGTATTATTCCAGTTAATGAATTGCGTTATTTAATTATCTTTGCTATACATTTGTTCAAATAAACAATTTTCTCCAATTTAATTAATTTTAATGAATAAATCCTTTTTTATTATAAGATTGAATTACTCTATGGAAAGGTGTTTTCATTTAATACAATGATTTCAAAACACATTTGATATGTATTTATCAAATACAACTTAATTGATAATAAATTATAAATTATTCCTAATTAAAAGTATTGACTACTTTGAGTCAAATAAAAACAAATGAGATTTAAATTATCTAATTTGAATAATAAATGAATGACATAAAGCTTTATTTAAGAGCATTATTTCACTTTTAGATAATATACTCTCAAAATTAGATATGATTCTTGTTCGAGATTCTTGTTCTCGTTAATTCTGTTCAAACTCTGGATCAAAAATTTAAGGAATTCCAGACTCTCGTGAGAGTTTAGAAAAAATTTCATTAAATGAAATTCTATCGAATAATTTTTAGTAAATTTTTCCTTTTTTAAAATAGCTTTATTGATACCAATGACACCTTATAAACAAATGATAAATAATTGGCGCTTAAAAATTCCATTTAATCACTCATTGATAAACATGTAATAAGTTATTATCAATGAGTATTTAAAGGTTTAACAACTTTATTAGTAATAAATGTATTCTTAAGTTATTAGAAAAAATAACAAACAACAGAACTTCCAATTATAACTTTTATATCATTAAAAGAGAATTTGAGATTTCGAGACTCTAAAAAATACACAAATTTTGAATCATTGAATAAACAGTAGAAGCTTAGGATTTGATCTATTTTTTTCATAAGCAAAAATTTCGAAGTAACGAATATTCAAAGAATATTCAATAGTTGAAGAACTTTAAAGTGATTTGAATCATCAATACTCGAGAGAATAGAAGCTATAACTTATAATTTACTTAAGATTCATATAAAGTTTAAAGATTTTTTAAAATTCCAAAAATATAGTTATAACAGTTATAACAGTTATAACTTATAACAGTTATAACTTGTTATTATAGGTTCTCAAAGAAAAATACAGTATCACAATAAATATTCTTAACTATTAATTTCCCAAATAATAATTCAATAGAATTGAAGACATTATAGAAAATTTGATTTATGGTTATTTCTTTCTAGTGTTTGTTTGCTTTGAATTCATTAGATTTATTTTCCACAAAGTTTTCACTTGTGTATCATTTTTCAAATACGAACAGAATTAAGAAAAAATTTTCTGAAACGCTCGACTTTTCAAATAAAGTTCAATAAAATTTCAAATCTATTTGAATGAATAAACTTATTCAGAAAATTCATTCTTTTTTTTATAGGTGATATTTTATTCTATATTTTATCTAATTCTTTATAAACACTGAATTTGAATTTCTTGCTTTTAATATTTGATCTTTGATTTATAGAAAGATTGATTCTGTATATGAGCTCTTTTATTATTTGAATAATTAATTGATAGTAATTTACAAGTATATAAAATAATCCTTCAAAATAGACTCTAAAATCGAATCTAAACTAAGAAATTTTAGTAAAAGTTTTACTCTAATAAGGAAGTGAATAACAGATTAATATTTAAACTTTGAATTAAAGAAAGAAAAGTTTTAATATTATGATTAGAGAACGTGCCTCTTAGGGAATAATCATCAGCATTGAGTCAGTGACAAACTAATAATATCTCAAAATGCAAGCCATAAAGAGAGAGATGAAGAATTGCGAAATAGCGAATGTTGTCGAGCCATCGCTTTATTATTAAGACTCACACAAAGCATGTATGAATAGTGACATAACAGCAGCAGTTGTTATACAAAAGTAAAAAAGAGTGGCACATATTCTTCTGAATTTGGGTAAGACTAACACTTTCAATAATATTAGATTGCGTTAGGAAGTAAGTAGAGTTTCCTACGCTTACGACTGTATTGGTCTCCTTTTATCGTTAATATGCTCTCAAAATACTTTCTGCTTTACTGCTGGCAAATGAAAAATGAAACAAATATTCTTCAGCTCATCAGATGAGACCCAATATTCTTAACACATAAAGTCTGATATAAGATTTTGTATTGTTTTTCTCCTCCTTTTCTTGTTATTCACTTGTTTCAGTTCAATATTGACCCTAAATACCAATAACCATATAGAGGAACAGAAGCTTTTATTATGTTTACAACTTTTGATGTATAGAGTCTAACATTTAAATCATTAAAACAGTGGGAAAAAAATGTTTTAAGAGAAATCCTTAAAATCCTTCATACACTTAAAGTTTTCTATTCCATCAAATTTATATAAAAATATATCCGACAAATAACTTGCTTATGATAACTCTCTTTCTATACTTTAGATTTTTTCTTCTTCTAAATTCGTTTTTGAAAGTTAGTAACTAAAGAGAGTGAGAATCCTTTTCTCTACTTATATAAACCTATGAGAGCTCTATTGCTCTCATTCCTCTATTTCTCAATAAAGATGATTGATTGATGCTTTTCCGCGCCACTTGTCGGCCGCACGATTCAGTGCTCTTTTCATACATCTTTACTATTAAAATACACCCAAATCTCTTGATTTAAACTTTACAAACCTCACAGTTTGAGATAGCAATTTAGGTCCAATCCAGATTCAAACCCTATTTTATTTCATACTTTATTATCGCGTTAAATTCAATCAACAATAAATTGAATGCTTTTGTGTAAATAACTTATACTAAAATTTACTCCAATTTCAATGCAATACTGCAATTATAAATTAATAAATTTTTATTGTTTTAAAGCGTCATAATCTCCTGAATTTATCTAATCTTTACACTTATTTCACATGCGAAGTATTTATTTTATTCTTTATCTCTAATTTTATTTCAAATTATTTACTGTTTGTTAGTTTCCTAATTCTTTTTCCAAATCAACAGTTATATTAAGGCTGAAAATGAAAATCAAGAACATTAGAAATAATATATAAATCAGTCCAATGTTGAGAAAAAATTATTATTTAATCGACTTAAGACTTAAGAGAATTTTTATTTCACCAAATAATTTTGTTTCATTCTTGCTATTTATTGAGATGATAAACAAGACTTAAAATACAGAGTAATAAATTTAGCATAAATTTTGAAGACGATAAAAATTGCTTAAAAAATTGTCTTCAAACTTAGAAAACAAGTAATTTCATGATATTAGAAGAGAATAATACGAATTTAAATCTAAAGTTTCTGAAAATTTTCGTGACTTAAACTATGAAAAAAAAAATTTTTTTTTTCTCAAGCTCTCTGCAAAGGATTTTTATTAGTTTTGAAAATCGAAACTATTATATTATCAACGCTTTTTGTTTAAAAAAGATACACAAAAATTATTCGATCATAAAATATAAAACAATACACCGCTGACCAAAAAAGTAAACATTCGCGTCAAGAATTTCAATGATAATAGTATTCAGTGTGAAAACATGAAAAAATTCATTTTATTGAAAACGAATTTAAGGAAAAGTTGGACAAATTTTATTATATTTTTGACTGCATTATTTGTTCAGTTGAGAATATATATACTTTTTTGAGATTACATATTATTGCCAACATTTTAATATAAATTCTTTTCGATTCGATTCCTTTCTAAAGTATTAGTGGAGAAACTCTATTAAACTCTATTTTTAATATAGAAAAGCATTGAATGGAGAAGTGATTCGCTAAGTTTTATAGCTTTGATTCATTGTTTTATTATTTTATGTTGTTTTTAAGAACTCAATTTAGAGCGAGAAAATTTAAGTCTAAACGTGTAGACCATATTTTAAGCCAAGGTTTCATTACAGATCAAATGAATTCGAGTAATTTAAACTAAATTGAATTATAGTACTCATTATCATCGAATTCATTAATCAAGATTAAACCCATTTTGACCCTCAGAGTTTGAATTAATCCAATGAATCTTCAAAGAATCCAAATTTAATTAAAGAAGACTGAGTATTTATTACTGTATTTTTTTCATAAACAAACTATTCTTAATAATAATTCTTATCTAAATATAAACTATAAAAAATGCAAGAAACAAAAAAATTCAAAAATAATCATTTTAAATGCATTTTGAATTTTGATTTCTATTAAAAAAACAAAATATTTTCCCTGCATTCTTAAGAGGTTAGAAAAAATGCACTAACTTGTGATCACTTAACTCCATCAGAAATTTTCTAAATTTTTCTTCTTTTTTTCTCTCTTAAATTTAATTTTCAATATTTAAAAAAAAATTTATTGTAAATAATGTTTTTTATCTTATAATAATTTGAATATGAAATGAAATGAAGCAATCGATTTGAAAGCAGTTCCCATTGCAGCATATATTTTATAATCTTAAGTCAAATTTTTATATTGAAGTTGAATTCATGCAAAGTTATAGCAATTCTCTGATCTGAATAAATCTTGTTTTTTCAGTAAACAAGAGAAGAATCAATTCCAGAACAAAGTAAAGAACAATGACTTTACAATAGTATTCTTTATGTGTCGCAATCCAACATTGAGTCACTCAATTGGATGTTGTTTTTAAGCAAAGCCTTTGATTCAAATGGTGCAAAGCATCCAACTATTGACATTCCCAATTGTTTTATCAGTGAATGTCTGCCATTCATTGAAGCCCTACTATTTACAGGTCGATACAATGTTGTGCTTTCGACCTCAAATTCTTGGCTTTTTTCACAAACTGGTGAGTGTCCTCTCAAATCGATTTATGTGATTATTATGTTATTTCTATGCATAAAACGGAATTTGCATGTCTTGTAGATCCAAAATGATAGGATTTAAATGATTTTGGGTCTAAACCCTTACTTTCAACATAAATTACAATCAATATAAACAATGAATTTTCTGCTACTGATAAATCATAAGCTTCTTTTCTAACCACAAAACTTATCAATTATTTTTTACATCGAATTTATTTTTAACTCTAAGCTATTGCCTCCATAAAAATGCCACAATATATCAATTATTTATTTTCTTCGCTGCAAATTCTATGAAATTATTTTCAAAGTTATGGCTGCAATAAAAATCTGGTTTATTGTTATGTTTGACTTTTAACATTTCAATTATAGCTTATTCTCGAGTAGAGACCAACAATTTTTTGTACAAATACCAAGATTTCAATGAATTTTTGAATTAGATTCCATTAAAATTTAACCATAATATTAGAGCCTTTAATAAATCAATAATATGTGTCGTTCTGTACTTTAAAAATTCTTGCGATTCTTTTTCACGAGAGTTTCAATGATTTTATTAGAAGTAGAAAAAAAAATTAACGATTGTTTCAATTCTAATTATAAATAAACATTTTCTTTCTGACTAATGAGAAATCCAATACTTTGACTAATAAATTCATACCTCTCTCTCACTCACTCACTGTCGTTGAATAACATTTATTTAAGAAATATTGAAACATTATTCTGTGAAATTTTAGCTTAATATGAGTTAAATTAATCGACAGAGTTTTAAAGTGTTGGCCATTAGATTACGGTCGATAAAACTTGGTATAAACTTTAATTTCTAAACACATTTATCAATGTCAGTACGCATATGATTATCTCGTTCGTTACATGATTTAATAGCAATTTCTAATTCAATATTACATTCAGCGCAGTGGGAATACTAAAATTTTTCCTCTATATTATTATCAAATTTTGAAACATATAATATAAGAATACTCGTTGTGAAGATAATTATGTTTTTTTAAATCTTATTCTGAAGTTAATTTCAAATTGTTCATTGATTAAAGTGTTTATATAGTTCTAATTTTATTCAATACCTGCTGGAATACAGATATAAATTTAAAAATTTTGTAAATTTTTCTCATTCTTTTGTATTTAAATCTGAAATATCATTGACTGAAGTTAGAAATACAGCATAAATTTAGACAAAGCAAACTTAAATGATGTGCAGTTTCCCTGTTATTCAAGATTAATAGCTTTTTTGGTTTAACACATTATAGTGAAAAAAACTATATTTTAAGTACCATTGGTTTCCCTTAAGCTATTCATTTGATTAGAATTTCTAATATTTAATTATAAGAATATTTAAGCCGTCATTCTATTAAAAGAAGAAGAAGAAATATATTGCGCTCATTTGCTTTTACTTAACATACATAAATAGAAAAGAATAAGAGTTTATTACAAGTAGTGAATACAAACTCATGAGTGAAGGGTTTGTTTTTGTTGAACACGATTTAAAAGCATTACAATCTCCTGACGAAAGAAGTGAGTCTAACAGAATTAGGATTTTATTTAATCCAACTCTTAGAGTGTGTTTCACCACTTTATTGAATGACTTGTGAAAGTTGATCCATCTATTTGTACAATTGTTTTTTTTTCTTTAGTCAAATATAAGCGGTGGCGACTCTAATGGTCTATAACTTAACGTCTTTGAACGTCTCTACTGTCAATGCTATGTATATGTGGCTAATCAATGACAATAGAAATCAAAATAAAGTGCATCTATTGGTATGAAACTATTAAACATTTCAACTAAATATAAGGTAAGTCTTCATTTTAAAACTATTCCATTTCTTATATTTCTTATACTAATCAAATATAAGCAATTATTTTTCAATCATTACTTAATGGTTAATGGTTTAAATGTAGAAACTATTCGTCAAATGACTGATGAGATAGTACTACAAATCAAAATCAATAATATTCTGGAGATTCCAAAATTCATAAGTCTATTGAGTTTGAAAATCCCTTATTTGAGATTCGGTCCATCTATTTGTCAAATGATCAATTAATTATCGAAATGTTTGAGAGAAAATGAGTTCAAATAATGCTTTGTTGTTGTGAAACCATTAGAAGTTATGAAAAATTTCATTTTTACAATTTAAAGAAAGAGACGAGTTTAGTAACAAAGTTAAAGTGCTTTCTCTTATTACACAACTAAATCATTTCATAACTCATTACCTTTATATCTAATGAGTTATATTTTTAGAAAAATTGACTTATTTTAGAGGTTTTACTATAAATCTGTCATATCTGAAGGGAACAAAACTGATAAATTACATTCCCTCAAACTCGAAGAGCTCGAACAACTCGAAGAACTCCATTTACTCCATTGATTTTTTCTCAATTATAGCCTTCTCTTTTGATTATTCCTTCAGAAAGTCGATCAATACTTTTTTGTTCTTCTATTTCGTATCTTTAATGGTCTGATATTCGAAATAAAGTTCTCATTTATTCCAAGAGAAAACCTTTAAAAATGGAAAAATGAATTTTGAGAACAAAACAGAAGAAAGATTAAAATTGAGAAAAAAGTTTAAATTTTAAAAAATTGATAAAAGTTATCGAATTCAGTTCACATAAGATCCACGTGTTATTAATGCTATTTATAAAGCCTTATACTTTTCTATAACAAGTGTGAGAAATGGTAGAAACCAGAGAATATTCTGTCACACATTCTGTGTATTCTATACTTAAACATGAAAAGAATGGAAAAAAATTGTAAATATTGCAATCTAGTGCTTATAATAGAGCTCAATATAGTTAGTCTTCATTGTAGTCGGCATTAAAAGAGTCTAAAATAATATATATTGTTGTAGTTTATAGTAATGGGCAAAGAAATTGTGAGATCTATTTCAATGAGTATTGTCTGACGTGCTTAAAAAACACAAACAATAATATGTTTTTGACGCTCGTTTAACACGTAAACCAATCAGAACGATATTTAATGTGGTCAAAACACTTTAATGAGAAGAACATTTTAGTGGCACAATAGCTGCCATTGAGACCAATAAAAAGCGGACGTAACACAAAACATGCAACAAAATAGTGGATAACTCACTGTTTAAGGAATAAAATAGAAGTCATTTAGTATTTTTTTTTCTATTATCAACTTTGGTATAACGTCATTGACAGCTGTTGTTCATAACAGATATGTCACATTTATATACTTGCATAAAGGCTTAAACAATTCAACAAAATCAGAGATTCTTATAATAAATTGGATTTCGATAACTATTGAACAGCACATAAATACCATATAACTGAACATCTCTTCAAATTAGATAACTTATAGTGTGAAAAGATAGACAAATTCAATTGCTTATAACAGCGAACTATCGAACTCTGATTTCATTTCAAACTCATTCTTCTGCAGAATAATTTAGTTCAAGTTTTTTTCCTAAATAAATAATAGATATAAATACAAGAGATTGCATGAGATTCTCAAT
Organism: Malaconothrus monodactylus; assembly: GCA_034697245.1. Lineage (NCBI taxonomy): Eukaryota > Metazoa > Arthropoda > Arachnida > Sarcoptiformes > Malaconothridae > Malaconothrus > Malaconothrus monodactylus. The sequence goes on along the minus strand of JAQIWZ010000096.1, from coordinate 2,952 downwards.
AACGAGTGAGAAACAAGTATTCAACTGATTTAAAACCAAGTCACTCATAATTCTTTGTATAAAATGAACCGAAATAAAGGCATGTGTTGGCTCATGAGTTGCTTTCATGAATTGAAGCATCTATTGATATATTTTGTTATGTGATAAATATATTTATATAATCGTGTTTTTCATCAATTGATCAATTTTTTGAGATTAAATCTAAATAATAATAATAATAATAAAAATGGTAATTAAATAAAACCACTTGAGAATAATATTCCATTACTTTTCTTGACAATTATTCTAACAAATTAGAAAACAAATTCTGTGATATACTGTTAGATTCCGAGAGCCTTATTCTGTTATTCTGTGAGCCTTCAAATGAGTTTTTAATAATTTATTATCAATGTGTTTGATGATAACAGAGAACAATGGTTTGACTTTTTATTTATTTAAACGAAATTTATAACTTGCAAAAAGTAGAACTAAAGCCTTATTTTGAGCTTATTTTTAGTATTAAAGCGAGTTCTTAATTATTGACGAAATCACATAATTCATCGATGGATTTGACAATTAAGTAAATTGTTTAGACCCTAAACAAACTTCTATTAGGGTATTGCATTTTGCGAAAGTTTAAAGGATATATTGCTTACTGTTTAATATAAAATGATTAATGTTTGAAAATTCAATAACACAAGACATGCACTAATTTTAAAGAAAATTCTACTTAAATTCTCTTTCTTTGCATTTTTTCGATCTTAATTTAGAAATAATTTTATTAGCTTTACTTTAATTCACTGAAAAATGATTTTTAAAACTTTAAAAATAAATATTTTATTCCTATCGCAATAAAATAAATTTTTTACCAAAAAAAAGATCTTAATTTATAAGATACGATTTGAGAAATTCGTTGTCACAAATTCTTAATTAAAGTTCATTTACAATATTGATTTAAATAAGAGGAAAAGCGCAACTTGTTTACTTAGTGTATGAATTAAATATTTGAAAGCTAATCACAATAAGCTCTTAATAGAGTGAAAGACTGTTCATAAGTCAAATCTTGAAGTCTACTCACTTTAGTTTAATGTCACTCAAAGGCGGCTTAATATTATATTTATCATGAATTTACATTTAAATGAAATCCTTTGTGGTTAGAAAAAAAATCCCTTATTTTACTGCTCGTCCAATAAAATATTTCCAACTAATATCACTTCAATCAGATTTTATGAGTCAATGAATATTTTATGGAAGAAAATATAAGCAAAATATGGGTTATATCAAAAAATGTCAAAATAATTATTATGAAAAAGTATCAAACAATGGCACAATACAGACCTTTATTGTCAGAAAATGTTTGGTCTTATATATGATTGGTGTATTTTGTTGTCTACTATTGATTCGAGTGAGAGGAGCAACACATCATTTGTTTAAATTTGGTGTCAGCAACAATCAAATTCACATTTAAACTCTTCTATTTTTCTGCATTTTAGCATTTTATTCAGTGTACAAATTCCTTTTGAAGAGAAAAAAGAGATGACGCATGAAAACTACCAGTACTACAAAGTATTCATTACGAATCAAAATCATGAATATTTCTTTATTACGCTCTCTTAAGTTTTAAGTTTAGAATAGAAAAAATCCTATTCTTAATACTATAGAAAAAAAGTTTAAGTGAATAGGAATTGAAGAAAGAAGGAAAATTATTTAACTCTCAAAATATACTAAGCATTTATCGCGACTGAAATAAGCTCAGTATTTATAAGAAGCTAATGTTGATTCGGTACTTAAGTTGGTATTAGTTGATGTGTGCTTTTTAAATGTATTCTTTATTGTTTTGACAAAATTATAGTTTATTTTAAAGTGTTCTTTATTTATTCTTTTTCTAGAGTGAGTCAAGAAGAAGCAAGTCTTTAGAGAATCGGTTCACTTACGAGGACCTCTTTGCAAAGGTTGCGCATTTACTATTAGTATTTACAACTTGGAGCGCAATTCTCATCTCATTATTTCCTAACAAAATCGAGAGCATTAGAGCAGGTAAGCATTTAAACACACATAAAGACTATCTCTTTCCAAAAGTTACAAATCTGGGATAAAGGCTGAGTCAACCAAATACTAAGATTAATTCACAAACTCATTGTATTCTTCAACAAAATAAGTCTTTGAAACTTCTTTGTAAAGAAAAAAAAGTATTTCTCAAACATAAATACAAAATATAACACACGTTATCATTAAGTAAAATATAACTTAACTCAAAAAAAATATCGAGCCTTGCAGTCAAGTATCATTTCGGGCTTTGATAGTAAGCCAAAGAGTAACAGTCGAATCATTAGTTACTATCAAACTCAGGGAAAAGGCGTAAAGAGCAATATGTTCAGTGACCTAATCAAAAGTTTATGAGTTTCAGAGCCATTTGAAGCCTTAAGTCTTGAGAAGGCAGGAGACGATTGAATAATACATAAAAGACTAAATTAAGTAAAGCGCACAGAAGTTTATATCAATAAATAATTTCCAATGTTCTGAACAGTTATCGTAAAAAATATACGTTATATTCAATTTTGAATTTGAATCAAATAAAAATACTCTTGGTTTGCATTCATGCAGTTTTATTTATAGTTTTTTAGTCACTCAGAATATTCTTCAAAACTATATTTATATTGATTTAAAATAGAATGTGCGAAGAGTTATGCAAACTATACAATATATAGAGTGTAATCAGATTTGGCAAAAGCCAAATGACTCTAATGTTAGACTCACAAAATTAGATAATTGATTGAAATACTTCAGAAGATTTATTACCAAATGTTTAACTCTAAATAACACTCATATGTTATATTTGCTATAGTGCTATTTGCAATTCAAGTTTTAGTTATTTTTATTAATTTATTATTTTCAATATTATTTTATTTTAATTTTGTCATTATTATAATCAATGTAATCATTAAGGCCCTTATGCACAGAGAGTTTTAGACC
>JAQIWZ010000095.1:0-29898 GCA_034697245.1 Malaconothrus monodactylus | reverse complement strand
GCAACTGACAGTGCCGATAGTCCGCACTTCAAGCTCCTACCTACCCAGTAACTAAATTCATACAGAATCAATAGACAATAGTATTTGAATTTTTGATGAATGGAACCAAAACTACTAAAATAAATGATTCAAACTCATAGCGATTCAAACTTGAAAATTTCAAAAATTCACTTAAACATAACTTGAATCGCTATAATTATGAATTAGTGTATTTTTAGGCCAAACAAAATTAGACGGTTTCGATCATTCATTTTATTAGTTTTGATTCCATTTATCAAAAATTGAAATACTATTGTCTATTGATTCTGTATGAATTTAGTTACTGGGTAGGTAGGGGCTTCAAATGCGGACTATCCAACTTTGTGAAAAAGTTTTTGGCAGAATTTAGTTTATTTGTGGAATATTTCATTAGAATTGATTAACGTTAAGGGGTATACAATGTTTGAAAACCCGTTCCCGGAGTTTTGCAAACGAGTGTACAGTATATTAAGAAAGAAGAGACTCATGACTTAAATCTTTTATTTTATGACTTGAAGAATGTTAAAAATTGTTTAAATGTCTATTCATTTATTTAACACTATTTTGCTTAAAATATTTAATCATTTAATAGGAAATTATTCTTTCAATATTTTTTATTGAATGAAAATTTAAAGATATTGATTGATACACTTTTTTTTATTTCTAAAGAACTTAATTAAGGCGTTAAATGAACATAATTTGCATTTCAAATATTTTTAAAAACCACCTAAAGTTGAAGAGTCACTCACTCGTCAGTTTAGTTCATTTACTCGATTCAACTTTATAGATAATACAAAATTTGAATCAAAAATAAAAAAAATAACAATAGTTGAATGTATTTTTTATCTTTAAACAATTTGTATAAGTTTAGAATTCTTACCAATGATTAAAAGCTCGAGTCCGACCATTCTTTTGCGCATCACTTATTAATGCGAATAATTATTTAAAAAATTATTAAAACTAAATATTTTTAACTACTTTTTAAAAAATAATTGTTTAAAATTGATTTATATAAAGTGGGCTCAATGAGGGCCGGACTTAGCAATTCGTCCGCCACAGGCAAGACCGCTTCAGTTGCCGCTTCTGAGCTTCTCATTCAAATGATCAATTGAAAAATATGATGTTTTTTAATATAAATAATTTAAAAAGTAATATATAATTTTGAAAAAACTATCATTTTTTGTTATTTTTCGTATAAATTGTTTGAAAGAGCAATTAGTGAATTGAATTGTGTAAGTATTTATACAATTTAATGAAAAATGCATTTCTCGAAATAATTGTTCGGTCAGTTTCATATGGACTGAGCTTTAAGCTCAAAAGCTTGAGCTTGAGATACGCTTCTACCTGTGCTCAAGCTCGAACTTTAAAGCTCACAAATAGCACAAATTGAGCTTATCTTCACTATTAATGGTTTGCGCCAATAATTTAATTCAATTTCTGATGACATATTATTATTTGCTTCTCATCTTTGAATGAATTTTCAGATATTTCACTCAAAAGATTATAATAGAAGTCAATTCCATTTTATATGAGTCAATATAAGGCGTCAAAAAGTTCTAACAAATTGAAAAATAATTTTATTTTTTATTCAAAAATTATATTAAGACATAATTACTAATAATATATTTGGACAATGTTCGTAACCTTATATTTGTTTGTTTAGTCACTTTCCGGGAAATGAATACCTCGTGCAACACTTTCTGGTCATATTGATTGCAAGTATGTAATTGCTTTGGCTCTAAAGTGGCCACAGTTCCAATGCGTAAACACAGAGACACAGACACAGACACAGACACGCCACACATTTCTGCTCCGCATAAATACATAAGTTATAAGTTGAACAATGTTGAAGCTTATCACTTTTTGCTTACCTTTTGATAAGTTATTTGAGTCAAACGCAAAGTTTGCGCACAAAGTCCAAATTTATTGTCTTCGGTGATTCACCCGATCAAAGAGAACAAGAAATCCAAGTTCTTAAGTTACTGAGCATTGCTCAATAACTATCACGAGTTCTACTTTATTTTATTTCCAGAACAATTCCTTCTGAATTTAAAATTTGATTAAATTTTGAACTCGTGTTGCAAAGCAAAAACGAGTATATAATTTTGTCATTTCTGTCTCCTCTTTTAGACTTTAGTTTTCGTATTATTACATTTTGCAACAATTAATTTAAATGAAGAAATTGGATGAGTGAAGAAGTTTTGATATTATTTAGAATTTTTTTCATTAATTAAAATATGACTCACAGTTTTATATTATTCAATTTTTCAAAATTGATTGTTGTGAAAAAATTGGTTTTCATTGTAGTCAACAATAAAAGGGTTAAATAATATAAAAATTTGATGCGTTCAAACAATAATCAAACAAATATGAAATATATTCTCAAATATACTCAGTTGACAATTGGTTTCTAAGGTTTTTATATTATTGCAACCCGTTTCTCATTATTAAGAAATGAGTTGAAACTATTGCATATTATTAAAATAGGTTTCAACAATCAAAATATTAAAATAGATTTATTGCATTTGAATGCGATTCAATGCAATAATGATTAGCTATAATCTAATCTTAACTCAAGATAATAAAGTTAACTCAACAAATTGAAGTAAAAGGTTTTTGAACTCTTAAAGATAGAATTACCGCACATTATTAAAAGTGGTTTTATATTCAAGTATTATTATAAAAGTCTGTTAGAGGTCTATAATTGCCATTCATCTCTATATTGTTTTGATAAATTGAAAATTTAGTCTCATATTATTGAAACTAAGCGTTGGCCATCGAAATGGAAAGGAATGTGAAGTTAAAAATAAAGTCATATAATAATATCCGTCACCTCATTATTGAATTACATTTTATACATCAAAAGCAAACTTTTGACCCCAAAACTAAATAAGTTTAGACTTTATTATTTTGAATATTTTCCAAAATCAACTTTTGATTGAGTTACGTTCGAAACATCGATTTACAAAATACTTCAATTTAGATTATATCGAGAAAGTTCGTTCAATTAAATTCTGTTGTGAACTTGAAATTTTGCAATCACTACAATTATTCATTTTTTGGAATTTGATTCGTCTCTGGTTATGGTCCAGAAGCATTTCTACACCAATAACACGGATTATTATAGCTTTTCTGCAATTCATTCCTGGGGACAAAGTTACTCTTAGCGTTAAAACAATTATTGTTACTTTTATTTTATTTTCAAAGTGATAACTAGTGAAATATTTAAACAATATTTGGATAATCAATTTAAGTTTGGGTTAACAGCATTAAAATCATTTAATGATTGAGCACATTTTGCAAACTCTTTAAATTAATATTTAATCAAAAAAATTTCTTATTTAAATACCAAAAATAATAAAAAATTGGCCAATTCAATAAAAATCATTGCCTTAAAATGTCTGGGCAAAAAGTTTGCGAAGAAACTGAAATGATTACAGTTAAGGATTCCCCTAATAATGGTTCCATTGAACAGAAGACAACTTTAAAAAGAAAAGAATTAAAAATTAAATATTTGACAACTTTCATCATTTATTTTTGTTCATTTATTTACGTAAGTTTTCAAAAAAGAAAAATATATGCAATTTAAGTATAACTTTAAACAACTTTTTATAATAAAATAATGAATAAACTTTTTTTTAATGTTAATTAAACTTTGAACAGGGAATCGCAATATACATTTATGCCTCATCTCTAATAGATCTGAAAGTTATAATGAATACTTCAATCGAAAAAATATCATTAATCTTCCCGATAGTTTGTATTTCCTTTACAACAGGCTCTCTATTGAGTGGATTTTTATTTAATTCCTTCGATCGACATTTGTGTACAATTATTTTAGTATTTCTGATGGGATTCTCTGTGACTTTGACTCCACATTCAACAAACATGTATTTTCTATATTCAATGGCTGTTGTTAAAGGGTTATCTTCGGGTGCATTTAATAACGCTCAAGTTGTTTGGATTATCAATATTTGGAAAGAAAAAAGTGGACCATTTCTTCAGGCCCTCCAGTTTTGCGTATCAATTGGATCTTTTATTACACCGCTCATGAATAAACCTTTTCTTATTGACTGTTCAATAGATTCTTATTTTGGTACTGATAATAATGGATCAATTTTTGGCGAACTAATGCAAAATTCAACAGATTTTCATTTTAATATTACAATGGGTTTTAACTATTCAGGCAAATAAAGTTTTATTTATTTTGTATAATTTGTAATTTACAGGGTTTCCCAAGCGGAGGGGGTAAGTGGGATGTAGCCCTTCCCTGGAATAATTTGTCAGCAAAAATATCAAAGGAGGAGCCAAAGGAAAAATTGGAAGAAATTTACTCCTCATTAAAAAAAATTGCAGGAAAAATATCTCAAAAGGGAATGAGTGTAAAAATTTTGAGCAGCCCTCCTCCAAAAATGCCTTCGGAAACTCTGTGCATAAAACATTCTGAATTAAAGAATAAGCTGACATTCAAATCTCAAATCTTTTTAGATAATTCAACGGAACTGATGTTCGATTCATTCAATGAAAGTTTGTCACAAGAAACAAGTGATTGTATCTCTAAATCTTTGATTACAATTCCTTACGCGATTGAAGGGGTTTTAGCGACATTTGGGACTTTATTTTTAGCCATTCTATACTTATATTTGAGACAAAATACAAAAAAAGAAAAATCTCAAAAACACATTAAAAATGTTGAAACAGAAGAAAATATATCTCCCAAAGAACTTTTGAGCAGAAAATTTTATATAGCGACCGGAATTATTTTATTGGGTTCCTTTTTTGGATTGGAAATCACCAATTTTCAGATATTGGCAACTTTTACACGTTATATCAACAAACAAATATCAGGTTATAATTATGGAGAACAGAATTAGATCAATAAATTATATTTATTTTGATTTTAAAAAACAAATTTTACAAATATTTCGAATATATTGCAAAAGATATCATAATTTTTTTGTTCAATTAATAATCAAATATATCACATATAGGTCCAGGAAGTGCCTTATTTTTGGCCGTATTCGGACTGAGCTTCACCATATGTCGCGGACTTTCTATTTTATTAGCTATAAAAATTAGGCCACAGTTTATGATACCTTTCAATTTCATGTTAATAATAATCGCAAACGTATTATTTCTGTTGTTTGGCAAAGATTCTCAACAAATGATTTTAGTGGTAAAAGAATTTTAAAAATAAATTGTACTCAATTTCAATCTTACTGCCAAATGTTTCAATATCTCCAACAAGTAGGACCGAAATGTCATTCCAATAGTTAATAAACTGATACATTTATAAATGACAATAGAAATTAACTTAATTTTACAACAACTTATGAGAATGACATTAGAATAAAATGTTTTGCTCACTATGTATACTAATGAAGATTACGCTTCAATTTTTAATTGAAATAATAACAAAACTGATGCTTTTATATTTCTATTATAGGCGTGCATCATATTAGGAGCTGGATTAAGCTCAACACTTCCGAGCTTATATACTTTTTTGGAACAATATATAAACATAAACAATACAATCGGATCTTTGTTTGCCTTCTCTGGTGCACTTATGGCTGCTATTATGACACTATCAATAGGAAAATTGATTGGCAACATTCCTATTCTATTAGTCTATATCAATTTAGGCTCGATTTCAGTTACAATATTAACATTCGCTCTTATTTATGCTTCAAAATATTTTTTCGACCTAAAAAACAACGCATTAAGAAATATGAATGAAAAGAAAGAAATAACAAATGATTATGCGACTTGGAGAAAAAATTCAATTATCGTTTTCTGAAAACTAAAGTCGGACTTAATTTTAACAAAAACTAAAAAAATTATACTGTTTATCACAATATTTCATAGCTATATAGCAAATGCGTCAATTAAATCCTTAAATTTTGAAACAGATTTTAGTTTTCATGAATATAAAAATAATAAAAAAGTAGAGAGTGTAGGTCTTATAACATTTTAATTATAGCTTCATTTTAATTTTAATGATATAATTGATGTCATTCTATGTTATCTACTAATTGTTTATCTTTTTCCTAACATATGTTGTTTTTTAGTTAATTTAGGATTTATCGATTTATCTCAATAGTATATAAATAAAATTATTCAAATTCATTATTAAATATAATTTCAAACATAATTCAAATTTTTATAAAATTGTTGACTTTCATTATGAAGATTTGGTGGTTTCTAATCTTTATATTGGGTAAGAAAATTTAATTCAAACTCAAAATATACTTTCAATTTGAATTAAAATCGATAATTTGTTTGAATAAATGTGAGTTTATGAATTATTTAAAATTTAAAGCTCTATTAACGAGTGAAGCCTCAGCAAAGCCTGATTTTGAGATGCAAGGCTTCGCTACAGTCGGCACTTCAACGACTGGCAGTAACAATAAAAACATAGTCACTGCGGATACATTAGAAGAATTGACAAAAGCTTTATCGAGCGAAGAGCCGACTACTGTGCATATAAGTAAGAAAATTTCTGGTGGAACTACTGGTGCCTCACTTCGAGTGAAGAGCGATAAAACAATATTAGGAGTTGGAAGTGATGCCTTTCTAGAAGGAGTAGGTCTTCATTTGAGTAAAGTAAGTAATGTTATTATTCGTAACATTAAGTTCACGATGTCTTCAGTCGATAAAGAACATCATAAAATTAATGACGGCGACTGTATTACTATTGAAAATGCTAAACATGTTTGGATCGATCACAACGAGTTCTTCGCCATTGATCCACACGTACAGAAAGATAAGGACTTATTCGACGGATTGGTAGATATCAAAGATGTAAGTGAATACATAACGCTTTCGTGGAACTATTTTCACGATCACTGGAAATGCAATCTTGTGGGACATTCTGATACTGATGATTACGACAGAAAAATCACATTCAGTTACAATCACTGGAAAAATATAAACTCTCGAACTCCGAGCTATAGATTCGGAACTGGACATATTTATAACAACTATTTCGAAAGTCTTCTCGAGACTGGTATTCATAGTCGAATGGGTGCATGTCTTTTGATTGAGAAAAATTATTTTGAAAATTGTAGCTCTCCTTTGACTAATGACGCGAAAACTCCAGGAAAATGGCATCTCAATGATAACTACTTTCACGATATCAAAGGTGTGACCCCTACTACTGACTCTACATGTGATCTTTCTGTTCCCTATAAATATGTTCTCGAAGATAAGATGACTGTTAAAGAAACTGTTTTGCAATATGCAGGTGTAGGAAAAATATAAATATGTAAAACTATTTGCTTTGCATTTATTCATTAAAATTATGGTTTATTTCATAATTTAGATGTTTTTCCAGAAAACTTTTACAGTAAAGTTACTATAATATGATATGAGGATTATATAATAAAATATTGTTCAAAAAATACCATAACTGCTATAAATGTCTCAATTTTTTCAAAAGATTTTTAATATAAATATTGCCATTTCAATAAAATGCAAACATAAATTTTCTCGATCCAACATTTCTTAATGAGAAATTCTTATTAAAAATATATATCTGAAAAGAATAATTGATTGATTTTGAAGTAAATAAATTGTGAAAAAAATTTAGTTAAATGCAAATACGGAAAATTATTTGATCCAATATAGAAATTTAAACTCAATTTTATATTTATTCGCTTTTATCATTGAAAATATTATGAAATAATTCGTTAGGAAACGGGAAAACTATAGTGTGATTATCTTTAGTTGAAATACTGGTTATTGTTTGCAAATATCTTAATTGAATGGCAGTCGGAATAGATTGTAAAATATTTGCGGCTTCGGCCAAAGCTTTAGAAGCTGTTTGTTCACCATTAGCTTCAACTACTTTAGCACGTGCTTCACGGGTCGCCTGAGCTTCAGAAGCCATAGCCCGCTGTAATTGCAGGGGTAGTCTTACATTCTTTATATCAATTCTTTCGACTTTTACGCCCCAAAAGAGAGTTGCCTCATCTAATTGAACCTTTAATAAGAATAATAAACTTTGGAACACAAATTGAACTATTTTAAGGTTTTCCTATTATTAAAAAACCTCACTTGTAATGACTGTCCGATTAGATAAGAATCTGATAGTATTTGCGCTAAAGTCTTAGTTCCCAAGACATTCCTCAAACTGGCCGCAGCCAACAATTTGGTAGCTTTTGCAAAGTCTTCGATATTAGAGACCGCAACGATTGCATTATTGACGTGATATAATAAGATTGCGTCCACATCGACAGTAATCGAATCTTTTAAATTGAGACATCATTTGTTTTAATAAACCAGTCAAAAATCATTTATGAAAGGATTATTCAAAACATGAAAAAATTTAGTTAACCTTTAGTCAAAATTTGTTGCGGAGGAATAGGACAACAAACTGTTCGCAAATCAACGACATAATAGTTATCAATTAATGGAATAATGAAAACCACTCCCGGACCCAACGCATTGCCTGAAATTAGGATTTCGTATCGAACATAAATTTAAACTAAAGAAAGCATTTATCAAAATATTGACGTACATCGACTTAACTTTAATATTAATTTATTAGACAATTAGCAAAAAAATTGAATTATATTTTTATTATTGAAAATTTGTTTACTCACAAAGCCTTTATGTTTGATACTATACTCTGATTTGCAAGCATTTCGACATACCTGAAAGTAACCTTCCATTTCTGAAAAGAACCGCTCTTTCGTGATCGTGAATTACAGCGAAACAAAAAAGTAAAGAGAGAGGAAATGTAGTCATTATCAATAAAATCATTGTTAATATCATTAATGAGCCAATTATTGATGAACACATTGATTCTTCATTAGTATCTGAGAATCTACTTTTATTTTGAGCAGGAATTGGTTTCAATTCAATTGTTTCCATTAAGTTTGTTCTCGGTGTGTGACTAATGTTAGAATTGAATGTTGACATTGTTTTCCATCAAGATTTGAATACTATTATTAATTCTATTAAGATAAAAGAAAAATAAAAGAGCTCAACAAAATTAAATGCTAACTATTTTTGAGTTTTATTTGAATTAAGTTTAACTTTCAATTTCGTCAAATCTATCAAAAGATTTTCAATATTTAGGATTAGATATTATTTTAATTTCAATATTAGATAAAATGATCAATCATTTAATTATTATTCTAATGGATATAAAATAAAAAACATTCAATGAATGTGAATCACTGTTTCCTACGCTCATTAATAACACTAATTAGGCTTAAATTCAATAAAATTTCATATATTGTTAAGTGAATGAAATTTAAAACAATATAAATGGTATTTATTAAAGACTTACTCGACTCATCAAATATCCATCGATTGTATTCTTTTTTCAGCTGTTATCAAATGAAGAAAACATAGAATTCTAGATTAGACCAAACTTCAACTTTGAAAGAAAATGAAATGAAATAAAATAATTTCACTAAAAGTTGAAGCGAAGAATATTGGAAAACACTTTTAATGATTGCCCATTTGAATCATTTAAATAGAATCGAATCAATAAAACTGCTGAGATATAAATAATTGCAAATATTTTAATTCGTTGAAGAATAAGCTAACAATTACTTAAGTGTTGTTTGATTGAAAAAATATCTTATGTGTCAAATTTATTGAAATGAAAAAAGTATGACATTTGCTCTACAGTTTGTGCATATGTAATGTATGTTCAATCAATTCATCGAACATGTATTCAGAAAAAAATTAGGTATTTTTAGTGCGCATTATTAGAATGTTTAGATTCAAACAAATCTTATGATCAATTTTTTAAGGCAAAATTTGAAAGATATCCATTTAATATTAGTTTCACCTTTTTATAATTGAATCAAAATTCAATTACACTGGTATTCAAAATAATTAAGACTTAGAATTTGCATTTAGAGTAAACATTAAGCATTTGGAAACTATCAAAGTATTCAAAACTTGAGAGCGGATATTAAAAATAAAATGTAAAAAACAAAAAATATATTATTATCTCATTTGATAAACCGATAAAATATTGAAGCTTTCGATGAAATCCGACTCAAAGAACGATTGTCTTCATTGAACTGCTTAAAAGAAATGCAAATATAACACATTTCTTTACAAATGAGAAGCAGATAAATTTATTTATAATAAATAAAGTGTTTTTTCTTATTAATATAAGTTTTTATCGTCATAGAGATTGTATTGATTACTAACTCATTGTATCTGAACTGACAAAATACATATAACGAATTTGATGTAAAAGTAAATCGCAACCAATTATATAAACCTTTCACTTCTATTTATTATGTATTCGTATTATGTATTAATATTATGACTAATAATTTAACAATAGATGAATTAGACGAAAAAAGAGTTAAAGCTTTTATATAAGACTCATTAATTAATTGTACTGTATTTTCTTTATTAGAAAAATCATTTTTATAGCTTTTCTAAATATTTCTTTCAATCGGATTTAATTTCAGTTTTAGATATGAACAAAAAAGATCACTTTTTATTTGATTATCAAATAATGAAAAATATTTCCACAAATATGAAAACTTCTTAATCATTCTTTGATTTGTTGAAGTAATAAATTTCTAATACATTGAAATACAACAAATTTTGTGGGACTGCGAACGGACTGACGAACAGACAGAATGACAAACCTATAACTCGTTTCTGTTTCAATAATACGAATAAATTTTTTAGTTTAATAGTTAGATTTGTTAAAATAACTGCAGAATTAAATGTTCTATTAGCTTAATAACACTTCAAATTAGTTGTACGAATACGAGAATCAATTCTCCTAAGTCTCCAAAAACAATATCTTTGGAAGTGGGCACCAATGACACAAAATTGTTAAGAGTTAGTAAACGACTCTTATAACAGATGGAAATGTTTCATCTGATAAACATTTTCAGAATAATCTTTTTCTCAGACTCCAGTTCTTGTATTCAATGATTCTGTTTCATATCTAAATACCAGAATTATATCTAAAGCTTAGGATTCAAAATATTGATGCGTAACACATGGAGCAAAAACATTTATCGCATGAACTTTACATTTCACTCAAAGTTATATTTCCTCTTAGAAAATACAATTAAACTTTCATTGGAATAAATAACAACTTTTTTGAAAAACCTGATGTGCATTGTTTCCAATTGATAATCGATGGTTTGCAAACTTACACCAACTCATAAACTTTCTTTAATTACATAAAATAAAATAAATTCGGATGTTTTGCAGAAATTCATTTTACAAATCTATTTGAGTTCAACCCTTTTATACAATGTGAAAGGCATAACTTTTTAACTTCAACAATATTTTTTGTCGTCAAATGCTATTCGCACTAAAGCTTTTTTTAATAGAAATACATAATTTACATTTAAAAAAGTAAACTATAGAGTATTCAAATATCATTCATTTGAGATAAAATTACGTAAAGTTAGTCAAATTTTTATTTACTTTTTTAATGAACATTTAAAACCTTAGCAAATAATCCTCTTAAGGGACTCGAAAATGCTGAAAATTTCAGTAAAAGCTTTTGAATTAGTAAAATGAATGCAAGCATTGAGGGATACTCTCATCTGTAAAAACGTAACTTCAAAAAACAAATATCAGAAGAGACTTTCATAATGACGGCTGAGTCGGTCTAAAACATAAAATCTATATAAATGCAGAGTTAGATATTTACTCTTTGGACTAAAACATCACATGTCTTGAATCACTTTTGTCTTTAACATTCAGGAAATTCAGAGAAAACGAACTCATGAGAAAGAAAGTAATACTAAAACTAAACGTAAATGTCAAGAGTTAGAGAACTCGAACAAGAAATAACAAAAAAAAAGTTTTCGATTCGGATGTGTTTTTGTCAACTAATGCTTTTTCAAGAATACTATAAATTGATTAAAAACAAAAAATGAATTATAATGCTATTCATGTTTATAAAAATACATGAAATTACATTTTATGTCTCAAAATTGGGATTTGGAAATCACTATTATTTGTATAACCAGACAAAGTATCCGTTCAAAAAATAGAATATATATATAAGTGGCGCACATTTTCGGTAATTTGGCCACTGATCACTTTTCGGGAAAATTTTTTCCTCTACTTTCCACTTTAGGTCGCACTGGTTCTAATGATACTGGTCTCAAGTCTCTATCATGTCCAGAGGCTGTAAGACAAACAAACATACTTTTGGATATCTATATTATAGATAACGAAAATGAAATGATTTTTAAATTCAAATAATATAATAGGATTTGATTTAAATATTTTTATAATAAAATCAATATAATAAAAGTTGGAATAAGATCGAAAATGATTAAAAACGTTACTTTTCTCATTAGTTATACCTCAATAACATTCACTTCAATAATTTTTTTTATCAGAAGTCACAAATCGGAACGACTAATATTTTTCAAAACATAGCACAGATTTAATTTCTCAGCACTCGATGAAAAATAGCTTAAACTTCAAATCTGTAAATTTATTGTATCCCTCAAGCAATAAATTATACTATAAAAGGAGAGAATTCGAGCGTTTAAACTTTTTTTGTCTTTACAAATAACACGCTTTAAATGTCAATCAAAATCTCATCCAATATTAGAAAATAGGTTTTTCAGATATCATTTTCGATTTACTCTTTTTTTCAATCTCCAAACAATCTCCAAAACTCGTTTTTTTTATTTCATTGATTCATTTTAAAGCGAATTTTGTAAACCTTTCTGATTTCATAACACAGAAAATGGAATTGAAGGAAATGGAAATAGTTGTATTAATGAGTGAATAAACTCAACTTAAAGCTAAAAAACATTAACCATAATTTCAAATAATAGTATTTTTATAAATAATGAGAGAATAAGTGGAAATGTTTTGCTCTCTAAAACATTGAAATAAACTATATTTTAAAATTAGATTTCATACATTAATTTATATTGATTTCAAAATTAAAAGTGAAGAGTTTTCATTGTTTTCTATCGATGTTGTAATCATTTATGAGCCAACAAACAAGTGAAGAAAACAAAACTTAGATAAAGAAAAAATTAAATTATATTCTTTATCCGTTTGAAGAGGAAAATCATCAAATTTTGCTTTAGTGATGATTGTATTGCCAAAAAATCAAATGTTTTCATTGCAGTCACATTACAACTGACTTTATCTCACTTCGATTCACATTTAGTTTCAAAACATGGGCACAAAATAACTAATGGTTGATGTGATTCGAATTTTTTATAACTTGAAAGATCATCAAATAAGTTAATCTAAACTTTTCATTGTTTCAGCTTAAATACAAATGGATATAAAAAAGAAAAATTCATAAGTAAAACAATAAAAAACATAAAAGATATCCAAGAAATTTATTAAGAAGTAAAAGATTCAATCTATTGCTAATGTTTTGTTTCTGGTATTCAACTGCGTCCACATAATTTCTCAAAGATAATATTTTCTGTATTGCATATAAAAAAGTGAATAATTTTTCGAAGAATGCAAATTTGTTTTCTATGTTTTACGAAATTCTAAATCTTTTTTTAAGCGAAATGTTTCTTTTTGGACAAACACAAAACTTAGGTATTGATATGAAATACAAAAATGAGTGTTTCTAAAATGAAGAATAACTTTTATTCTGTATTTAATTAATGGAACTTTTATGCCACAGCATAACAGTAATAATAATATAGTATATCAATCATAGAAAGACTTCATATCTCACTCATTTGATGAAAGAGGAAATTATTCAGCGCTTATGAGATTTTGTAATCAATATAAATAATGGATTCTTAAGACAAAGCAATACTTATATCTAAATGACTTTCTTCATCGAATTCAAAAATATTTAAAATCAGGTCTCATAAATCCATAGCTTTTTATGATTTAATCTTTGTGTTATTGCTATCGAACTTTAACCAGTAAGATATGTTGTTGAACAATAAAATTGTTAGCGCTGTGATGAATACTCTTTGATTAGTGTTGTATTACTATAGATCTCATGTATAATCAGATCAAATTAGAGTTTACAAAATAAGTTTATACATAAATTAAATTATATTTTATAAATTAAGAGTTTTCTATTGATTTTTCCATATCATTGAGGCTAAATATATTTTTATCAATAATTAATTAGAGAATTTTTGGGCTCATGTTTTGTTTACTCAAAATCTTATGCGTAAGAAAAAGAAACGAAAGATATTTTCTTATTGAGCACTTAATTCAAAAAGAGCTCTTCAACATTAAATATGTTTGTCTTGAGTTTAACCCTTGTTCCGCGCACTTATATCCTTTAACCGTTAGTAAATAAAGAAATATTGAGCATTGCATTCAATTCAATTCATGGATTGATCTTATTGTCAACTTTTGAGATAAATGACAACATAGAGTAAATTCGTTGAATGTTTTCTTTCAAGCATTTGAAAGAATATCAAATCTAAATTTTAAATAAAATAAAATAAAATAATTTCTCAAATCCAAATAATTTATAAAGTTTAACTATATTTTACGTCTTAGATTTCAAGTCATTGAATTTTTTTGATTGTATCTAAATTGGCGACACAATTGTAATTATGAGTAAAAATTAAATTTATAAAAAATGAAAGTTAAGGTCCAATTTTCTATTCCTAAATAAAAGCTTAGAAAAAGACGCATAATTTCTCTTTTAGTATTTTTAACTATAATTAAAATTATTTTAATATTTATCTTCTAATTTAAAAAAAACTGAAAGTGTAACTGTATACAGTGTAAAAGTTGATACACTTATGCGGGAATTTACGAAATAAAATAATTATTTGATTATTGTCTTCAAATATAAATAAATATACACATAAAATAAAGAAATTTGTGAAAATGCAATCTTTTAATTGAATAATTGAAGCTGTCAGAGAAGAAATGAACTAACTCACCTGGCTTAAAGTATAAAATAATTTTTATTACTTCCGTAATCAAAAGTTGAGAATTTCACTTTTTTCTAACCTTTCATAGTTTGAGATAAGATAAACAATTTAATTAACAAATGGCTCAAAAATTATAAACTATTAACAACAAAATCATTTCGTTAATTATCAAATACTATAAAATACTCAATCAATGAAAAAAACTAAAAGTTAAAAAACAAAATAAATTTTTCTCTTAAATCCTAAAAAATGATGTAATTTTTGATTAATTGAAAATTTATCAAACAATTATAATATTTAATGTTATAAAAGTTAGCAATAATTAAAGTCTTTGAAGAAATAAAAGTTTGAATTTTTCTCATTTAGTCATTGAAAGAATCTATGGATTATTTGATATGAGTAAAAAAGTTGAAGTCTAAATAAAATTTTTTGTCTAAATTTATCGCATAAGTCATAATGAACTTAAATTTGATAAATTAAATGCTCATTCTTTGGTCAAATCGTAGTTCATTTCTTCTCTCTTTGCCTTCAATTAACGTTTAAAAAATTTATTTGTATATAAATAAAAAGAGAATCTTTTTTAAAAGATAAAAAATCAATTAATATAACGATCCTATGAATGGGTTAATTAATTTTGCCTCCAATAATATGTTCATCTGATTAAATGATGTGAAAGAATTGGAATTGACGTGATTATAGTCTGTTTGAGTATAAAAAATGCTCTTCACTAAAACGATAAGACAAAACATATGAACGCTATGAGAAACAGTGGAAAAACCTGAAAGTGTTGATTAATTGAAAACTATTGTATTCTTACAATACAGTGAAGTACCGCTTCCTATTAAAGGGCTTTAGCGAACATTCTCTCCACAAATCTTGCAATTGCTATCTTTTTTCGAAGTGTAGGGAATTTTCGGCATTCTTTCCAATTAAGAATTTAAGTTTTAAAATAAGAAATGATCAATCGTTACATTGAGCTCAAGTTTACAACAGATTTCAATTATTTGAATATCTGACAAAATTTTGCTTCACATGCGTTTAAAATACCCTTAAGAAGGATTCTTGATTCAAAGCAATTTTTCGTTCATTTTTTCTGTTTAGTTTTCCGAAAAGTTTGTTTACTGAACAAATCTCACACTTTATATCATTGTAAACTTTATTTAAAGTATTATTTAGATTATAGTTGAAAATCCAAAATACAAAAATACTTTACAAAAATAAACTCTAAATGTAATATTTAAACAACAATACAAATATTTTTCTCTGGCATCATAAATAGATCCCAAATTTTAGTTCCGGAAATTCCTTAACCTTCTAATGACTATCACTGAAATAGGCGTGACTTCTATTTCTCAATTCTCTTTATATTTGTTACTTCCCTCGTATATATTACTTCCCTCGTAATCCCTGACTTCAAGTATAAGAAAAATGTACTATTTTTTGCACGATTAGAAACTGGAGGTATATATAGATAAAGTTAAAGTGATGTGTATTTCTGAAGCTCGTCACTGGTGGTCGATATTTCTCTCAATCTGTTCTATGAATCCAACTAATAGTCTTTATTGTTATTACACAGTCGACTTTGATATAAACTAAATTTTTAGAAACTAGTCATTTAGGCAACTGAACACTTCCAATCATTAGGCCATCAAAAATATTAAACAAAAGTTGGTGTAGAAAATGAACATAACATAGAAATTCTGGGTTAATAATTATTTGAATTCTTGTTAATGAGATAGTCAGACAATTTTCGATAAATTGAAACTTTCAAATGCTAAAAGACTCACAAACTTTAGGGTTTTGAATAGTAGTTTATTTGAAAGTTTTTCTTCGATAAAAACTTATCGTATGCTAAATATGCAGAAATGAAATCTTATACACAAGTTATATTTATAAGTTTCAAAAGTAACTTCAATTCAATTCGATATGAGGCCGACAGCAAACCTTAATTTCTAGAGCAATCAATGGCAGCAATTTGTCAGTGTTTCACTTTCTTTAGAAAAATTATAGAGAGTATCAAGAGATCAGTTGAGCGTAAAATTGAAGCAAATTTTTTCATTTCTTTAAAATATTGAACAATTGTGAAGTAAATCAGTAAATTTAGTGATTACCCAATTTATCATAACTAAATTGATAGAGAAAAGTTTTTGTTCTCTTGTGAATTTTAATGCCTTAATATAACTTAAAACTGCCACAAACTAATAAGAGTTTAATTATAAATAACTCTACTCTGAATATAACAATAGTTTTAAATTCAAGTTAATGTTTCATGAAATTGTATTTCTTCTCCAAAGTCTGATTCTGTGAAAGAGAAAATGGTAATGACTCTAACCATTAATAAGTAAAAGGTTATGAATGAATATCTACTCAATGACAACAACAAAAAAGATTGGCGACAAAAGACTTTTATATGTCTTATACATTGAAAATAATCACAAAAATTTCTCAGGAAATCGTTATTCACTTGCGCTGAAACTTCTATTAATATAATGGTTAAGGCTTGAGTTGGTTCGATAGAGGATATTGCAGGGAATTAACCAAAAGATGGTTCACTACAATATAGACTTGTTTATGAGAATAAAGGGATGAAATTGTTTGACACAATTTACTCATTTGAGTTACTCTATTAAATATATTGCTATTTTTATCAATTCATATCAAGCTCTATAAATCCGTTTAATATTGAGTCTTCGATTCTGTACGACTTAAGCCATTTCCTGACATAAGTTAATCAAATTAAGCTTTAGTCCATTAATTAACTCACAAAAACTCACATAATATTAATAAACAATGAATACAATCGATAATAAATTATAGTTTAATTGTTTAGTTCATTCAATGCATTGTTATAATAAAATGATCAATAAGTATAACTACTCTGAGTATAACAACCTTTCCAAATATTACAATTTTAGTGTCAGCTCACAATTTGTTCAATTAAGCTTTGATTAGACAAACTGCTTAACTAACTAATAAACACACCTTTGCTTTATCCTTTATTTTTTTATACTTGAGTCTATTTAATTTCAAAAGAGTAGAATTTTCATGTCTGACTCGTGATTAAATAGAGTTATACATTATGACAAAAAAAATATAATTCAATGGAATAGTTCATCAATAATATCATATAATAAGCCGTTGTCAACAAAATATGTCAAATAATTATCCATTGATAATAATTTTTTGTTGGATAAGACATTTCTTTAGACGTAGCTCTCAATATTGATCTGCGTGTTTGACTGTTGCAAAAGAAGAATTTTTGGTCTCTAGCTCTGGCAAATGCTTCAATGAAATTCTCTAGTGATCCATTAAATTGATTCTTATTAGTAATAAAACCTGTTCTGATGAAATTTGCACTCTTTTAATTTGATCTAATGTTTAGCATTAACTTATTTGGTTTCTTAAAGCGAAATGTCAAACATTGATGTAATTTTCACTTTTTATTCGAATGTTTAGAAATCCAATATTTATATAATATTTCGGACTCAATAATGCGAACCTCATTACAACATACTTGTATTCAATAGCACACAATCTTAATATCAATTAATGGAGTTTTTCAAAGTATCTCAAATTTTTTAATTCTTTAAAATGTGTTTAAAACGATTGAAAGTTCTTTGAAATTTCAAATTTTTTATAATTTTGATCATTCAAGTGATCGAGAGTTTATTTTTTTAAGACTCGAAGCAAAAAACTTTTTTTCAAAAATAATGGAAAAATTTTATAAGACTTTCTATATTTTGTGTTTTTTTTTGTTAAGAAAAAAAGAATACTTTTGAAGTTTTTGTATCATTCTATTGAGTTTGAGTGAAATCTCTTTTATGTATTGTAAGAACATAAGACTTCTGTCTAACTCAAGCTTTTGTTATCCAAATCGTAATATAAGAACCCAAACACATGGTGTTCGTTATGAAACTACTTGTCGCTCATTTGAGGCATACTACTTATTATTTTTTGTTTTACTTCTTTGCCTGATTCTCATAATAACTCAAATTTTGCTGTTGTAATAATAGAAAAAACTTGTGCGGTTTTATGAAATAATCATTTAGAGTATTTAGAATGCAATTCACAGCAAGAAATAGTTTTCACCAAAGAATTGAAACTCAATGCGGATGAGATTCGAAACAAAGTTTTGAGATGATGTGACTCTTATACAAATGTTATCTTATTCTCATTGCTTTATCCATTCTTACATTAGATACAGACAAAAGAAGAGCAAAGCGTTAACACTAGAATTATAGTAACTAACATTTGAAAGTTATATTTATCAAAGTTGTGAAAGTATTGAGTAATTCATACAATATTCTATGCTTGACATACAATTCTGATTGTGTACTCGCAAAAGGCGTTACGCTATTATTAAAGCTCAACAACCGATGGAAAGTAATATCTATTTGTGTGAGTTCTCTGTTATTGACATTAAGGAAACGGACTTTCAAAAAAGGAAGATTAATGGAAAGATCTTAATGATATTTTGCAGTTTCTATACCATAGAAATCACTTATTTTCGATTTCGATAAAAATCCATTGATGTCTAAAAAAATATGACTTGTTTAACTATTTTCCAATAAGAATATGCCAAATCAAAAATCTACCAATTTTTACAATATTTACGATATATTCTTAAGCTGTTATCATTCAAAAGTTTTTTTTCTAATAATAACGAACAAATTTTATTATCCCATATTCTAATTATTCGAAAAATCAAATACAATAAAAAAAGGTTATCGCAGATAATTTCGCTTTAGTTATCAAAGAAAAACAGAACAAAATATTTTTTTGACCGATTCTAATTTTTTAAAATCTCTGTCATGATTAGAGTAAGAATGATTGCAATATTTTTCAGAGAGTCATTTATTTGTCTGAATTATTTAATTAAGTTTGTCACTCTTTTATTTCTTTGTGTATTTAAACGCTAATATTAAAGCTTAAATTACAGCCGGAACGCTTAATAAGAGCCTTTTCATTACTTGACACGATTTTTATTTAAAATTTAATAGGAAATCTGTTTAATAATGAAAAAAAACTTTGCCGACCTACTAGAAAATGAATGAAACTTGAAGATTATTGATTAAAAAACAGTCACTAATTCCCTTATAAGAAAAGATTTTGAAATTGTAAATCAAAATTTTAAAATCAGCCAAAATTAGTTTCAATATAAGGTTTAATGAAATTATTATTCAATGTTAAAATGGATGAACGAGTGATATATATTTTTTGCTAAAATAAGTTAAAATGAATGCAGTATAAATACTATATTTTATATCCATTTTATATTCAATTTTTGCATCAATTCTCATTAAAGTTCTCAATCGTATTACTTTTTTGGGATCTATATTCTACTTACTCTATTATTTTCTTTTATCTATCAGTCAATACGTAAGTTCTTACTATTAATGAATAGTTAAAGGTATGTTTAAAGCAATTTCGAACTCCTTATAAGGTGAAGATTTTATTATAAATTTTAATGAAGAAAATATGAAAAACAACTCTTGACTTGAATTAAATTTATAGTAATATGAATAATAGCTAAAAGAAAAAGTTACGATGGAATGTCTCCATAACTCTTGTCATGCATCTCATATTACGTACAACTTTGGATTACAAGTTTGGGATAAGGGACGTAAAAAGTGTCAATTAATGAAATTTATATTATAAACTCATAATTTTAAATTAATTTGTTTTAAATTTTCTTAAATCGATTGTATTTTGCATATAATATGAAAATTCTAGAAAAGGTTTGACTCCAACCTTCTAATCATGTGAGGAGTGATTCAATTGAATGTCAAGGGATCGCACAAATTGGAGATTACGTAAAAGTATGACACAAAATGGAAAGTAGAACATTATCTTGTTATTTATTTGCATTTTATTCATAAATGAATCGTAAGAAAAGTGAAAATTGTCTGAGAAAATGGAGTGTGAAATGTATGTCAAAAACTAAGGATAAGATCAAATTATTCTTTCCAACTCAAGAATACTATTGATAAGTGCGACTTAAACTTGAATTGAATTAGATATTTTTCTGTTACTGCCGTACAGCGTATTTATAAAAATCATGCATCAAATTCGAAGTTATGTTCTTTTTATTTCGAAAAATTTTATGAATTGACTCGATATGAATGAAACAAAACATCCAAAGGTTAAAATAATTTTTATGCTGAAAGTTTTTTATTTTAAAATCTTGATGAGATCACTGTTAACAATGATAAAGAATATACTCTAAATAAAAAAAATGTTGTCTAGAAAAAGCTGTAATGGATGGCATGGGATTACCATAATATTGTTTTATAGCATTTAGAAATGGAAAGCGACTATTTATTAACATTTATGATCGATTTTGTGTTCTTTAATAGATAAGAACAATAAAATATTTTAGTCATAGAAAAAAGTTTTAAAAATTGATCTCTTTATGAAAGCAAAAATTATTTTTGATAAAAATTTTTAAAAATATATTTAAAAAATTTTAGTATATCATAAATGTACAAAAATAATAGCACTTCATTGAGTTTAACATCAATTATATCATTTACATTGAGTTATGAATTCGTTCTTCCAAATCAAAATTATAATATCTTTTAAGATTGAAGGCTAGAGTTTTCAACTTGTTATGGAGTTTTATATCTTTTGAGTTTACTTTTTAAAACAAATTGATTTTCCATATCCTTTAAAAATTGAACAATTTTGAAAGAAATGTGTCTAAAGTATAACAAAATAACAGGTGAAATATTCTCAGTATCTTTTCGTTTCTCTGTTATTAAACTTGAAATAACATGAAATATATAGCATTAAGAAAAGGGAAGAACATTTCCATAAATATCACAGCGAAAAATGGAATTTAATACGTGAACAATTCTGTACAAGTATTGATTTGTAAATTAAAGCTTATATTTTTTCACAATCCATAATCCGATGAGTAGATTTGATTCGTGTTTGAGCCAAAACATATCAGTTTATATCTTTATTATAGTATTTAATATAAGACAAGAGATATTAAATAATTCAATTTTGATTTTAGAAAAATTTGAGTTACAGTTGAAGTCTCAAATCAAAAAGTGTAGTCTTATATGTAAATAGTGTCAATAGAGTTTCAGTCAAAAATATGTTTATTAAAAATAGTAAAAAGAGAAACAAAAACAAAATTATAAACTAGTATTTGTAAATTAAATTCTTGCACGATATTAGGTTTGAGTATTTTGAAAACAAAGAAAAACGAAAAATTGTCAGAAAAATTTTACTATATTTTAGAAAGAATAAAGCAAATGAAAAATGCATACTTCATAAAAGCAGATGAATGATCGCTGAATGAAAAGAATTGAATAAAATATAAGAATTTGAGTGACAAAAGCTTTCGCAAAAAAAATCTTTTGAATAGACAATAATAAAAACAGTTTCAGGAAATACTCTAAAGTTATTCATTTTCACTGAACATATTTATATTCGTGTGATTAGTGCTGAGAATTATAGCACAAGTTTATCAAAGAAAAATGTTATTCATATTTTGAGAGCTCGAATATTCTATATTTTTATAGATTTTTCAATGAAGAAAAAATTTCGATGAGATGGTTCTCAACAACAAAAAACTTAAATCAAGAAGTAATGAAGAGTGTATTCAAATGAATATCAAAATTACCGATACCTTTGTCATGATTTTCCAAATAATAATCGATTCGAAATTAAGTTATCTCACAAACAATGAAATACACGCAAAAAAATAGATGTTTTTACTTGTATTTAAACTTAAGCTTTTTATGTACTCACGAATCGTAAACTTATGAGTTATGAAAAGTTATTTTTGATTGAAAAAAATTCGATTCTAAAATGAAAATCTTATCTTAAAATATTATTTCATAGAAGTTTCATAGAACTCTTGAGGATTTGTTGATTTTTATTTTCTTAGTCATCGACAGAAATAGTTAGAGGCTATCATTCAATCATATTTAATCCTATGTCGAACATGAACTCAATAGATTAATCCTCTTAACAAAACATATATTTACAGAGTTTATAATATAGACTCTATATGAAGTTTGCACAACAAATATGTGCTCCATAATAAGTCTGATATGATATTTGTGAGGCAAATCTATAATAAATCCATGAAATAAGTTTAATTTTATTATAACTGAATAGATTTGTGTCATTTTTGATCTTATGAACTTTAATAAGAAATTCGTTCAAGTTTTTCTTATTTCTCATGTTTTCATCAAAAATGAATTTCAAAAAAATTTAAGTTGAAGTAATAGTTATAGAAATGCCTACTTTTAAGTCAAAAAGATTTTTCATCTTGTCGTTAGCGTTCTGCGTGCAGTTATCTGAGCAAAGAATGAGTAATTCAAAAAATTGAAACATTTTGGAGAATCATTTATCGATATTAGAAATTTGAGGCCGTTATCAATCAATGTTTTGATGCTTCTAAAAAATCTTATCTCAATTGAATTTCATTGCACTCTATCTTCAAAGATGTGCAACAATTGATTTCAAAAACGTGTTACTTTAACTTTGTTTTGATTTCTCAGTGAAGTCAGAAAAGTTAAAGAAAGTAGAAATATGTTTACACAATCGCGCGCTCTTCTGAAGATTTGTTAATCTTTCAATCTGTGAAGAGCGTGCTATCAATGTTTAAGTTCTTACCTTAAGCTACTTTCGAATAACTCTTTACTGGATATAAAATGAAATACAATTAAATTATATGTTCGTAACGCTAACTGTTAAGAATAATTGGCGATCAACTCTTTCCAGTGGATTAACTCTTTCACTAATAGTGTTTTCATTCACTATCAGAAAATTTAGTGCTTAAGAATATTGAACAAATAGCAATAAATTGATACCATTTAGGAAAATACTCGCTTTGACTTAAATACAAACTTAGCCAAAAACAAAGTGAACATTACTGAAAACATTTTGCTTCTATTGTCTTTATTTTAAAGATAAAAATTTCTCACAAATTCATCCAAATTTGAAACCTATTATAGATGAGAGTATTGAATATTTAAATTTTTATTATAAAAAATTTGTTCGTATATTAAAAGTTGCGTTTTCTTAAAAAATATTCCAAAAAAACAAAATTCAAAAAGTTTGATATTCACAAAGAATTTAAACCCATTTTGGAGGAAATGGCAAATCATAGAGATGTTCATGTCGTGAATGTCTCAAACTGTTGAGTGAAGACATATCAGATTCAACACACATTTGTCTTTGAACTCTAGACAAGGCATAAGGAGATTGAAAGTAGACTTCTTTTGAAGAGTTATCCACACAATTACCATCAGTACAATTGTTATCTTTTCTCGGCTCAAGAACTGCCAAATGAAACGCATCAGTAATTAATTGATCGTCTCTACAGTTTTGCTGATTATGTAATGCATTGTTATCATTATTAGCAGGTCTTCGTTTATTAACCACAAAACAGGCAACAATTAATATCACAGTCAATACTATCACAGAACATGTCGCGGGAATTATTATCGTTAAGTTGTGATAAGTGAACGGTCGAGACATGTCTAATGGCGAAACTGTGGCTGAAAAACAATTTTAATTAGCGTTATATCTTTTGCAAAAATGTAAGGGCTCTCGAGAGCTCAAAATACCTCCACTTGTGGTAAGTGTAGCAAAATTGTAAAGTTGTTCAGTATTTCCGGCATCAGAGAATGCGTTCACATTCAGGGAATACCAATTGGCTGGACTTAAGTCTATTAATTCTATATATTTTTGTTGAGGCGATATTTGATTTGACACAATAGTCCATTCGTTATCATATTTTGATTTGTATTTAATGAAAAAGTATTTGATATCACATCCATTAATAATCCATGAATCGAGTTTAATAATGGCTGACGTCGTGTTTGCTATAATAAATGAATTCGTCTGTTTTGGTGCCATTGGAACTGAAAATGAGTACAACTTATTTTTAGATTTGGGGTCATTTATGATCTAAATTTATTGAATAAGCATTCAATACCTGATCCTTTTGTTCTGATAGCTATTGCTTGACTCGGATCTCCTTTTCCTACGCTATTATATGCGATGACATAAAACTGTCAAAAAATGAATGAAAACTTTAATAATAAGGAGACGAAACCTTGAATTAAATTTTAATTTGAATATTGTGTTCAAATGAAAAATGCAACGTTTTTATTGATGCAAACCTGATATTGTGTCCCGCATTGCAATTCTGAGTAGGTGTAAGAATTAGTTTGAGCTGATATTTGTTTCTCATCCCATTCCGAATATTGATTTTTTGAGTAAATATAGTAACCACTGATATCTGAGGCAACATTTTCTCCATTATCTTCAATACTCCAGTTTAATTCGATTGAATCAAATCCAACATTCAAAATAGTGAGTGTCGGAGCTTTTGGCGGATCGTTAACCAAAGTTTCACCGAATACTTCTTCAGATTGAGGTCCCGGACCTTTACTGCATTATAGAATTGAAATGTTTTTATTTCTTTTATCGTAAAAGAAAGATATTAAGAAACTTTATTTTATATCGAGGGGAAAATCAGGAAATCTCATCAAATTCTCGAACTCATAATACAATTTATGCTCAACTGAGGAAATGAAACTGAAAAGTTTTATGAAGTGAGTAAAAGTATGTCATATATTTACGAGATCTAAACATTAAGTATTTTTGTGTCCACAATTTCAAGAATTCAGTAAAAAATGATAAAAATAAGGCAAGTCTAAAGCAATTTATTGAAAAAAAAAATTCTAATTATGATCAAACATTCATCGAAAGTGAAGTCAACTTGAAATAGAAAAGTAAAAATACATTGATTTTAAAATCAAAATTTTTGAAACCAAAATAACAAAATCAAATGAATATTAATAAAAAATTTAATAATTTAAGTGTAATTGTTCACAAATGATTGAGAGCTCAAAATTGAAAAAGTTTTTTTTCGATAAATTATACAAAAATTATTTTCACTCTATTGGCTTTGAATTACTTGCATTTTCTTCTTTATGAAATGTAACTTATTCTTAAAAAAGTTCTTTAAATGCATTGAAAATTTAATGAAAAATCAGGAAAGGCTTCTTTAGAAGCTATTGAAGATGACTATCAATCATTTTGAACTGATGAAAAGAATATCAATTTTCAGTTCTGAACTAAAGTGAGTGCTATTTCTTTTTAGAAAAATTTGAAAAGAGTAACAAAATACCTGTTAAATGCTTGAACAATAACCGCATATTTAGTCGAACGTTTCAATTCAGTCAATTTAACTTCTTTTTGCTGATTAATAACATTTTCAAATTCATTTATAGATATTTTTTTGAACATAAAATGTTCATCGATTTCTTGAGCTTTATATCCAACATAGTATCCAAGAATGCGACCATTTCTTGATTCAATTTTTGGTGCAGTGAATGTCACTTGAAGTGATCGCGCACTCAATGGGAATACTTGAACATTAAGTGGTGGACCAGAAGGAGCTTTGCATTCAAACAAACGTAACATTTCAGAGATTAGTAAAAAATTTCAAAAAAAACTGTTAACTAAGGCTCAAAATTTTGATTTATAGTTTATTTTTTTTTATTGTAATGTTTTGAAGTAAAGCTAAGAATATGCAAATATATTAAAAGTATTAAAAGAAAATAAATACCTTCTTCTGTTGTAGTGAATTGAACAGTTGGTGCATAAACACTAAATCCTAATTTGTTTTCAGCTCTAATTCTAATATCGTAAGAACTGATTGGCTTAAGTCCTCTAATATTAAAAGAATTATCACTTCCCGGTATTGTTTGTACTATTTTATCGCTAGAATCCCAGCCATTATCAATAGTTTTGTATTCGAGTTGGTATGAGATAATGATACTATTGCCTGAATATGGAGTAATCCATGTTATTATAGCACTTCTGCTATCGATCTCTGATACCAAAACATTGTCCGGTTTATCGGGTGGTTCTATAGAAATCATTTTTAATAATAATTTTTTTATGCCAAATGTGATATAAGAAGTGCTTGAAATGTAATAACATTCAGAAATATCTTGAATTGAATTTTGATTCAGGTTTTCAAATTATTTCAAATGTTAAAATCCAATCAAAATGAATTGAATCTATAACTGAAGATAAAATTTCAAAATGAATACCTTGAACAATAACTTGTACATTATATTCATCTTTGCCATAAGAATTTGCTGAAATACAAGTGAATAAAGCGCTATCCCTTCGATCGCAATCAACTATTTTGAGCGTAAGCGAAAAGCCGTCGTTTCTCTCATTTTTAATAATCTCATATCTGGGCTCTAAACTTGGATCGAATTGCATTCGATCTTTTGATACTATTATAGATATTGGAATTTCTCCGAAAGCGTCACATACTATTAGCACTTGTTGTCCCTTTTTGATGGTTTGAGCGCTGAATTTAGATTTGAAATGTGCCGGAACTGAAACATATGTATGAAGAAAAATGAATCCGTTTATCAATAGATAAATTGAAATCAAGCATAAAAAATGGCTTTTAAACATTTAAAACCACTCATTCAATGATAAATTGCTGTCAAATAACAGTTTTTTATAGACATTTTATTTTATCCCAACTATTACTTCAGGAATATTAATTCTTATTTTTTTTTTGAGAAATAAGCATTTTTTACGAATCAAATTGAATTGAATATAAAGAAGATTCTAAAGTTTGCATCAATACTGAAAAACGTAATAAAAGCATTAAATACCATGAACTTTAAGTGTAACAACTTTGCTGAGACCAGTTCCGACTCCATTATTTGCTTGACATAAATAGACTCCAGAATCTTCTTCACTGATTTCCTTTATTGTTAAACTTCCGTTTTCGAGTGTATGCATATGTGAATTACTGATAACTGTACGAAATGAATGAGAATGTGTTTGAGTCAGTCTTTTTTCTCCTCGAGATTCCATTTCCGAGCGTTCCCACCATATTCTCGGCTGACCACTGGCCGCACAATCCATTATCACATTCTGACCAACTATTGCTTCGGTATCAGATGGAGATATAATCCATTTCGGCGGTACTTTTTGAATATTAAAACATTATTATTTAAAAGCATTTGAGCAATGTTTTAGTGATTTTATGTTTTCTCATTGAGTACTACATTATTCCAAAGTTATGCAAAAATATAAAGCAAATGACATTATCTCTCATGAAAACTTCTATTATTCAAACTGTATAAGACTTTAATTATTATTTAATTATTAATATGTAATACGAGAAATGATTAATGAAAATGCGTGCAAACATACCATTAACTATCATTTGGACGGAGTAAGTAGTCTTTGCCGCTAAATTGGATGCAATACACGTATAATTACCAGAATCTTCATAAGAAACTTTTGATATAAACAAAGTTGAAGAGTACTCATTGTTAGAATCAATTTTGATATTCGTGTCATGTGTTTGTCGCAGTGGTATATCATCTTTGAGAAATTCAATGAGAACCGGGGCGTCGCCTTCTACTATAGAACACGTTAACATAACTCGCATTCCTTCTCTTAAATTAGGTGGTGGTGAAAATGGATTAATTACTGGCGCGACTAATACTTTGATGTATACATCACTATAGGCTGAAGAACTCGAAGCGTTAACAACACAACGATATGAGTCTTCATCGCTTTGACGATCAATTTTATCGATAATTAGAGTACCATTTGTTAGACTCTTCTGCCTATGATTTTGAGGTAATTTTCCGCTTTGTCTCTTGAACCAAGTGATCGATTCAATTGGAAAACCGGCGGCCGGACAGTGAATACTGACAGAAGTACCAGATATTGCTGTTATGTTACGCATTGGTCTCACGAATGCCGGACCGAATATATTGATGCGATTTGAATGACTTACAGAAAAGGCATCATTTGTTGCAATACAAGAATAGCTAAAGTAATCATAACAAAACTTATTTTAAGATTCTATCTCAAAAATCAAATCAAAAATTTAAGTGAAAAATATCTTTCAAAATGTTTCCACACTATCTCTTATTTCTCAATTTTATGCATTTAATTATATTATAAAATTGTTTTCTTTGTGCACTTATGAGATAAACAAAAATTTGAAATATTTTGCTTTTGGTTTTATGCAAACACGAAAGAAGTGCTTTTGAGTATAATTTATTTATAAGTTGTGAAAAATTCTAATAATAATAAAGAGATAGAATAAGTAATTAAGTATAAATAAAACATAAGTTATGACTAACATTCCTCCGTCTTCGGTCCGAATGGAACTTATGTTAACATAACTGTTAACCACTCCATCAGTGGTTACATAATCACCGACACGTAGTCTTGAATGTTCACTAATTGGTGATCCGTCGAGAGTCCAAACTATTTGCGGAAGTGGTAAACCAGTGGCTGAGCATTTAAGTGATAATCCATATCCAGTCCTGAGCGGTTCCATTTGACCGAAAACATAAGTAAAGTGCGGCGGATCGTCGCTTAGACTCAACTCAGCGCTAGACTGAACGCTCTCGAATTCATTACTTGCGATGCATTGCTGTGAATAAAAAATAATAATAATAATGTTTTCCTCTTCAAGAGCGAAAGAATAAAAGAGAATATAAAACGCATCATTTGTGATCTCTCAACAAAACAAGAAAATAGTTTTAGAAAATATGAAAACATAACATCTTTTTTGGTGTATTACATAAGTAAAAACATTCATACATTTAGGAATACGATTGAAATAACTTTGAAATAAAACCATGAGAAATGATGCACAAATTTATATAAACTTTATTTGAAAGAAAAATATTGTCTTCTTTTTATTATTTGAGTTAAAACTATTTCAAATCAATCAATTTAATATAAATTTGAAACAATTTCCAAAACATGAAACGATGTTTTTGTCATTAAACAATTAATGATAAATAAGAATGTGAAAAAAAGTTTGAGATAAATTATCGTAAACTCACAAACATTCCCTTATCTTCACGTTTAACTTGTTTGATATGCAGCGATCGGTCATTATATAGTTTAATACGATTATTATAAACGATATTCATAGCATTCTTCTTCCAAATAACTCTACCAATGGGTGCACCAAAAACACTGCAAT
>JAQIWZ010000094.1:0-29929 GCA_034697245.1 Malaconothrus monodactylus | reverse complement strand
AGCAAATGTTGTCATCCCTCCAAACAAAGAAATAATTTTCTTCATATCCTTTTGTGGCTTTGTTTTTAACATTCCAGTTATACTCTCGAGCCATCACATACTCGTATTCTTCTCCTTCACGATATTCATGACCTTCGAGTTCATCTAATTTTCGTTTATTGATAGTGTCCTCAGTCGGCAAGAAGTAAGCGACAAATTGTTCTCCACTTTCGTCCATAACTCCTCGAATCATAGCCTGAGACATCTCTTGTGTTTGAGTGACAGGCGCGGGGTCGGCGTCGAACATAACTTGTGCGAAAGGAAACTTCCACAGCTTGAAATCTGGAAATATGGGCAATATTTCGACTGGAGTTATGCCGGGCTTTCCCGGATGTTCTTTTATTGGTTTCTTTGAGGCTTCGAATGTCTGGTCAATAGCTTTGATTTGACTTTCTTTATCTAAATAAAGAGTCTCTTCTTTCATCCTCTTCTTAACATTATATCCGACTCTAAATTGATTTTAAATTTAAAACAATTATTTGTCAAATAATTATTGATAAAAATTTTCAATGAATCTAAAGAAATGATAATAACTTAGTCTCAGTTTTGTCACTACTGGCGCCGTAACGATTGAATTCAGTCGATATGTATTCAGTTTTCTTAAGCCAAGTGATGGCTTTGTTATGACAGCGCGACCGCTTTGAGTCTTGAGGAGTACTGACCTCTTCTTCGATAAGCCTTTCGTCCTCTTCGGCCAATTTTGTGGATTCAATGGGCGGCACATATGTCTCGGGATTTATGAGATCTATAGTAACGCCTAAATCGTGTTCTGTCAATAAGTCGTGTTTATAGTTCTTCTCGAGTGACGTCGGCTTATATTCAACGAAACTATTCATTGATATTAAATTTAATTAATTATCAAATATTATGACTTCATATCTATAAAAATATTGAATAATTTGAATACCGATTAGTTTCAAACGGATATGTTATGAATTTGGGATCAAAT
The DNA here is from genome assembly GCA_034697245.1 of Malaconothrus monodactylus. NCBI lineage: Eukaryota > Metazoa > Arthropoda > Arachnida > Sarcoptiformes > Malaconothridae > Malaconothrus > Malaconothrus monodactylus. Next base: position 28,941 of record JAQIWZ010000094.1, on the reverse strand, counting down.
GGAATGTCAGGTAAACTATTGCAGTATTTGACGCGACAAACCAGTTCTGACCTGTTCTCAAATCAATAATTAAATTCAATTAATAATAGTTATATTCAATTAATAATAATTAACAATTGAAACCTTCGCTCTCCGGGTCTTTTGGGTCTCTCTTTGGGAGCCGTTTGTATTACGGGTGCCATTGATTCACATTTAATGCTTATTCAAAACTTTAATTAAATGATAAATCACTTCAATATTTAAATTTTTATTTAATTTAATTTTAACAAAATTATTACAAATCAATGCTGTGTTTTTACCACAATTTCTCAAATATTTATTATAGATATTAATGACGTCTTAAAAATATATCAATCATTGAATTTGTATTTGATTTTAAAATTACAACAAATGCATTCATTTTGTCAATAAATAATTCAATCAATTTATAAAATCACTTAATTTATTAGAAAACAATAATAAATTGAGATTTAATTTGAGTTTGAAATTGATATCAATCAAAATCCAACGAAAGGGTCGTAACAATAATGGGTTTGTTTAACATATTTTATGAGAAATGAAAATATTTTTGTTTACAATAAATAGATTACGAAATATTTGACTCAAAGTTTGACTTAATGTGAGTTAAGTTTAGTTTAGTTTACAATTAGATAAAAACTTTTAGAAATAAGAGAGAATGTAATCAAATGTCAATAATCTTGAACTAATTGTGTCATTTGTTATCAATTATTGATTAAATAGAGGGCGGCTTTCGATATAAACTTTTCTACAAATTATTTGTCAAATACTTGTCTTATTTGTGATCCATTTTATTAATAATTATTAATTTAATTAAAACTTATTAAAAGTCAAAATAATTTCAACTATTCTTTAAAGTGTTTCTGAACTTAATTTCTATTCAATTGAATGCCATTTAAAAGATGTCAGAATTAGATCTGTTTTCGCTTAAAGAGAATGACTTATCATTTTTGATATCAGAAGAGATATCGACTGAAGACTATATTTGGACACAAATAGAATTGGCTGCAAATGAATCCAACTATGAATTATGCGAAGCATTACTTCATGTTTGGTTTAATAAATTCAAAAATCATAATTCAGTCAAACAAACTATCGCTGACTTTCTATTAAATTGTTTTAAACAAAACTATGAAAATGACAATTTTTGGTTTATTTATCAAATTATTAAAAAATTTGATTTAGAAAATATTTTAAACGATAACGAAATCCAAATTAAATTAATTTTAAGAAATAGTTTTGATGTCAACGAATCACAAGTTGATGATTTGTTAAAAGTTTTTAAAAGTGATAATTTGTCACTAATTGACGAAAAAGTTGTTATAATTATTAGAAATTTTATTTTAAGTAAACCAAAAATCGCTAATTTATTAATTGACTTATTCAATGACAGCAAAAGTTTGAATTATGTTTATTCTCAATGTTTGATCCATGCCTTGAAAAATGGTAACAAAACTCTATTACTCGATATATTGACTGTTTTTCCCGACGAAGAAATCAATAAAAATAATAAATTATTAGAAGAAGTTTGCGATCAGTTCTCATCTCTTAATAATAACAATAATAATAATAATAGTAAAAGCAATAATAATAGTATTTTATTATTATATAAAAGTGCACTTTTGCGAAAAACACCAAAACTTATTGAAACGCTTTCCAATATTAGAAGTTTTAAAAGTAAAAAACTTTTGTTTGACTGTCAAAACGAAAAATTCAATTTCAAACAGTGTTTCTTATTAGCGACTAATCATAAGAAACACTTCATTAATGAACTATTAGAAGATGAAAACGTTTCCTTTTATTTGCCTCCAAAACAGCGATTGTTTTTCTTAATTTATGCGTTGCATAAAAGTGATTTGAAAACTGAAAGATTCTTAAGGATTGAGACTGAAATCAATAAACTTGTCTTCGATTGTGAACAGATTTCTTCTTTAACGAAAAGCGATCCAGTGATCAAGTCATTGATCAGAAGATTAAGGTTTATAATAAGTTTTACGAATTGGTGTTTCGATAAGATTGAAACCAATGCCAACAATAATAGTATTCACAACAAATTCAATATATTTCAAACTTTGCTTTTTGGTGAATCTCCCCTTAAAGTATTGTCAAAATATGGCTTTTTATCCAATGATTTAAACGATGGTTTAGTTGAAGAAATTTGTGATTTACTCAATGATTACGACGAAAGCGAACTAATGATTTTTCGCGGATTTTTAGCCCTAAGATTCAGCATATTGTGGATTATTCTCGCAGACAATGACAATGAAGAAAATAATTATGAAGATCAAATCTTATCGTTATTAAAAAAAATATTTCCAATTAATTTTCGTGTTGAGGTTTTGGAAAATATATTTAGTTTACTATTTCTAACTCAAAATGAATTAACAGAAAACGAAGCCGAAGAAGACGATTATTCAGAGGAAACAGTTGCCAATAAAGAATTCGCTTCAGCGATGGCAACTTTGATGGCTCCAACTCTTACCACTTCTTCAATTTCTTTGGGAACAACTTATTTTTTATGTCCAAATTCATTAGTACCTCAACTATTGTCTATGCTTAAAGACGTCATAATTGACACACAGGCGGCTCTATTCGCATATAATTATAAGAAATCAGATGAAATACGGACTATAAGTTTGAAATGTTCGATAAAAAGTATGTCTGAATGTAAAGTTAGAATTGAAACATTAATGAAATATGTGAGTGAAGCGCAGTGGAGGTATAGTGTCATTAAACCAGCTTTTTATAAAAGTTTATCAGTTTATGAAAAGAAAAAATCTAAAATCAATCCATTGCTAAGAGATAACAATGAACTCGAATCTGAAGAAATAATAGATGAACGAGAATTCCTGAGAAGTATTAGTTCTGCGAGTGGTAGTGATAATGAGAAAAAGCAATCGAAAGAAATATTTTCCTCTTTAATATCATGTATGTTGGCCTCACCCACACAACTGCTTAGATATTCTTTACTTGAGGGACAAATAGATAGGGCTAAACAAGTGGTCAAACTTTTCGAATATTCTTTGAAAGACACCGATGAAGTCAAAGAACTGGCAATAATTGAAAAATGGAAAGAATTGACCTCTAAATTAAGATCACTTATGACACCACAAAAGGCATCAAATGTATCAAAAATCGGTGAAATCGCTGCCACTGGTTTACGAACAACACAAATTCAATCAATTATTCACGAATTGATGCTCGAACTGGAAGTCAATGATCTCACAAAGAACTCAATTGTTATTGATTTTGCTCTAACAACGAGTCCATCGATTGATATCTCAGAAATAATATTAGACGCAATTCTACAAAATCAAAAAGTTAGCGATTCTTTTCCTGAGAAAATTAATTCACTTCTACTCAAAATTCGGACAATGATTACCGACTTATCAAAAGAATATGATAACAAATCGATTTCGTTTTCAACTTTATTGACACATTACACAGAAAAAGATAATTTTTGGGACGCAAACGCTTACAGAGAACAGAAAAATATTGAAAAAAAATTGGGAATCGCTTACGAAGAGCTTCACAAGCATTTTACTGAATTACAATCGAAGAGCGACGACGAGCCGACCGCTTCTCCAATAACTAATTCCAATGATTCGAAGAGAACTACTGTTTTGTTTGAAAAAATGCTTCGTTTTTGTCCAAAAGGCAAATTTCAATATTTGATAACATTATTTTATTACGTTCGCAAAGTTAGCAAAGCTTTATATGAGTGCAGAAAACGAAGCAATTCTTCTCCAATAGGATTTAGTGATTCGTCATATTTTTCAATATTACAACAAAGTCCGTCTGCGATCTTGTGCTCAATGGTTCTTAAAGATGGCATTTCTCCTAAATTTGTTGATGACTCCGCCAAAGAAATGAAAGTCGATTTGATCGGAACTTTATGTTCAGTATTGTGTCCTTCAATTCCGTCTCATTTTCTCAGTGAATACACCGCAGAATTTTTTGTCACCGAGTCATGTCATCCAGCCTTATGTGAACTCATTGAAGTCCATTTAAGAGGTATTAAACATTCGAATTCAGACTTGAATAGTCTTATGATTCAAAATCATTTTGAAGATGAAACTGATTCTGAGAAGAGATTTGTTGACGAAAAGATAAAAGGACTCGATTTAATCAACTATTTTAAGAGTCGGAGTCCTATTCTCGTAGAGATCATGAAATTGATGAAATTAATCAAAGATGATGTTAACTTGAACTCAGACTTCAGTTTTAAAGCAAATTCACCACTTTTTAAATGGATTGAAATAATTAAAGAAAAGTTTGGTATCGCATCGCTCGCAGACATAACATCAGTCGTTTCGCTTGCATTATATCCTCGAATAATTTCAGGTCATAGTATTGTAGTTAAAACACTAGAACATCACGCGATTAAAGCGAATCTATTGGAAATCTATGATCTTTTCAAATATATCGAAGAAATCAATTCTTGCAATTCATCATTTAGTGGTTCATCTAATTCTCCCTTTAAGACTCTGAGAAACGCCATATTATCGCGACTGGCCGTTGAACAGGAAGACATCAAATATGCGCTTCAAATCGTTGATAATCCGCAAACCAAATGTGATATTATTATTGAACTAATTAACACTTCAAACATGTTCGATAACACTTACACTGCTATCAGAGCCATTAGGTCTTGTTTGTCGAGTTTGTCAGAAGAAGTTTCACAAGACTTGCTTCCATTGACACAAAAATTGAATTCAAAGACTAACGAAATAGAGTTTTATTCAAAAATTGGTCAATTGACTGGTTTGCGTTCGTGGAAAGACGCTAAACATAACTTGAATGGAATCGATATTTTAACTATCATTAAAACTAAACGAAAGTATTCAATGGCTGTCGACTGGTTTAAGATTCAGGGTTGGGAAACAGAAACAACTGATTTACAGTACGAATTACTTATATTAGCTCATTGTGAACAAAACAATTTGTCTGAATTGACACTAATTTTATCAACTCTTGATGCGAGTCAATCAAATTCCCTTTCAATAATAGGAAAAGTTATTAATGTCATTGAAAACTTTGATTTGAGACTCTTTTTAATTGATTTCATAGTAAAAAATTATTCGACTCGTCTGAATAACGATCAAATTGAATATTATAATAATTATTCAAAAGGTGTTAAATTAATTCAAGCATTGGATCCAAAAGTTCGTGTCCATTATCTCAATATAATTGCAAAACCATTGCTTATTATCGAACAGATGTTAATGAATATTGAATACGAAGCTTTAGAAGAAGTAATCAAAAGATCAAAAGTGATAAATGTTGACTTTCTCATCGAATTATACGCTCAAAAAGCAGTAGAGGTTCAAATATATGATATCCCGTCAGCTGCCGGTTCGAGTGAGTATTCATTCGATTTAATTGTTGACGTGAACTTAAACTATTCTTTCTCTCGTCCTAATAGTCATATCAGACGCTACTTTGATTTCATCGACAATAGTCAACAGCAAACCTCCAATTTTTCTTATGCCAGAGAATATTCCAACGAAAGAGCAATGGATTCCTGATTCAAAAGTATCTCATTGTATGCTTAACAAAGAAATGTTTAGTATGGTTTGTATGCTTTTATATTTTATGATAATATCTATCAATTACTTTCGATTCATTTTTTAAAATTTTATTATTATTATTATTATTTTTTTTTTGATAAATAATTTATAGCTAAATAGAAGACATCACTGTCGACGCTGTGGTCGAGTTGTTTGTGGCAGTTGTTCACAGAATACTTTAGTTATTCGTGAAATAACAACAAATTCTTCGGTTAGAGTTTGTGACGAGTGCTATATTCAAACTCAACGAAATAATCGAAGAGAAAGCAATGTTAGCAACACTTCGAGTCTAAACAAGTCTTCATTTTGGATTTTGACTTATGATGACTTACAAAACGATTCTGTGCGAATGGAGTTCTACTATGAATCAGCTCCAAGTGTTTCTCTTTGTCTATCTTTTCTAAAATTACATTCAGACAAAATTCGTTGTTGTCAAGTGATTGTCGACTCTATCTGTAAGCCATTACTCGAAACAGTTGTCTCGAGTCGAGTCGATTACGGACTTGTCATTGGAATGATTAGATCGTTGTTAGTCTCGACCAGAATCTCTCTGGAAGAAGAAAATTCTGAATTAATAGATCAGTTGAACTTTCTTTTGGGACGATTGGATGCGATTCGAATGATTATTAATTCGAACTGCAATACAAAAGAGATCATATCTTATGCTCTTTCCAATAGTGATAACTCTATATTGAAATTACAGGAAAAGTTGATAGAAATGGAAAGGTTTGAATTGGCCCGAGATTTGGCCAAAAAATTCGGTTTCGATTCAAAGTCTATTTGGAAGACGTGGGCTTTTATTTGCTTAAAATATTGTCAATTTTCAGAAGCGAGAGAAAAGTTTAAACAAGTTTTTGATATCAATAAAACTGCCGAAAGAAATCAAATTCTAGAAAATATTGTCGATATTCTGTCAAAACATAAATATTCAAACAATATCTCGATTCGAGACAAATGTATACAAATCAAAACCGGAAAATTCAATGCAAACAGTCGTAAAAACAATTTCGAAACAAATGACTTCTTGTCTATAAATCCAAAAGTTTATAATGAGGTGATTTATTATTTGGAAGAATATGGAAATAAAGAGGATATCATTAAATTTCATGCAAAGCATTCGATGTGGAGGAAATCTATCGATATCTTATTGAAGGAATCATCGAATTTAAACATTAATAATATTTTTATAAGAGAGCTATTCATGCCTGCAGTTAAACGAGGATTTCTGTCGGCATTTCTCTACGACTTGAAATATACAGATCCGGCACTCAATCGAATTTGGAGATGTCTTTTGGCGACCTGTAATTACTTGAACAATAATAATATGTATCATATTCTTCATGTTCTACAAGTTTTTATGGGCGACTATTTGCGCGCTGCCATCACTCAAATAAACTGTTTCTATTTGAATCCTCCGGCATCTGATTATATGGAACTCAACTCTCGTATAGGACATCTCCAGACCGCGAAACAGCACTGCAGGGATTTCTTAAATCTAAGTCCTGGTAGTTATCGTTCGGGCTGTTTAGTAATGGAAAAGGAAGATGTGATGAAACAAATGCGAACTTTGAATTTGCAAATCGATATCACTATGAAATTCAACGATAAACGAATCAAAGGCTTTCTGCCATTAGATGTTTCTTCTGATCCATTTGATGGTGAAGAAGATAGAAGTCCTCCAACTATTCTGGACCACAACAAAGCTCGAAAGACAGAGTTGACTGCTTTGGTCACTATGTGTTACGGCAATTCGATTGTTGAAGGATTTACTGTCGCGCAAATGATTATAAAAGTATTCAATTTTAGAATCTCTTCAGTTTTTTTAGAAATAGAAATCAATTGTTTACTCAATTGATGTCTTATTAAAATTCTTAATTAATTTTCAAAACAGGACCACAACTTGGATTGCGCTCAAGTTTTCAGACTATCGGGTCGCGCATTAGTACAAATGACACAAATCAAAGCCATTGAATCTATTTCTCAATTGTTGGAATGTATTCGGGCCTCAACTCAATTCGACAGCACATTATGTGATGATGTGATCGGAGCCTGTATTAGAAGCTGTTCTAATCAAACACTTATAGAACCACTCATTAAACTATTATCGAGTGATATAAATAAAATCGACGCCTATATTTTGAGTGGAAAATTGAAATCTGCGTATTTGTTAGCCATCAGTTTGAATAGAGAAACAGATGTTATTCGAGTCTTAGAGTCTTCGATCAGGTCTAATGAACTTCAGATTAAGAAGATTTGCGAAATGTGGCTTAAAAAGAAAGTCAAATAATTAATATTCCAAATAATATAATGGACTCAAATGTGAACTTTGAAATAATATCAAATCTAAATATAATTACGATATTTTTATATACTTTTCACTAACATTCCAACTGATTAAATGAGAAACTTTGTAAAAAATGGACGAATCTTTAGTTTAAATGGAATTAAATATTTTAGAATAACGTTAAGATTTGAAATAATTGTTTTATTTATGAGATAAAGATTTCGAATTATAATTATTAAAGAATGAGATGATTTATAACCTAACCTGAGATTTGGATAAAAGAGTTTTAGTAATAATTTAGAAATAAGTCTCAGAGTTGGCAGTGCCGCAGCAGTTATTTTTATTTTTATTTTCATAAATGCTTAGAAATCAAACACATATTTAATACTGATTTAAAATAGCAATAATAATAATAATAATAGCGATTGTAATCATTAGCTGTAAGAAAGTGAAAAATAGTATTTAAGTAATTATTATTTAATCAGATCTCAATTCATTGAAACGGTTTTAAAAATTATTAGAAATTATAAAAAAAAGATGTAGAGAATTAAGTGACAGATATTTTGGTGCTTTATATAGAGTTAAATACAATTGAATTACGAGTGGTTTAAAATTGAAGTGAAATTACAAATCGGTTGAGATTTAAATAATGAATAATAATGATGTCTTAGGCTTCTTGTTGAGGCTCTTCCTCTTCGAATTCTCCCTCATCTTCAGCGGTCGCCTCTTGATATTGTTGGTATTCAGAGACCAAGTCATTCATATTAGACTCGGCTTCAGTGAACTCCATCTCATCCATACCTTCGCCGGTATACCAATGCAAAAATGCCTTACGTCTGAACATAGCTTTAATGAAAAAATTAATTTCAAGTTTAGTTCAAAATTGAAATAAACATCAAACGATTGATAGTATAATAACAATCAATGAATGACTTACCGGTAAATTGTTCTGAAATGCGTTTAAACAATTCCTGAATAGCAGTACTGTTGCCGATAAAAGTGGCCGACATTTTGAGACCGCGCGGAGGAATATCGCAAACGGCTGTCTTCACATTGTTTGGAATCCACTCAACAAAGTATGAGCTGTTCTTATTTTGTACGTTAAGCATCTGTTCGTCGACTTCTTTCATAGACATACGACCCCTGAAGATAGCGGCAACTGTTAGATATCTGCCGTGTCGTGGATCACAGGCTGCCATCATATTCTTGGAGTCAAACATTTGTTGAGTTAATTCAGGAACAGTTAGTGCTCGATATTGTTGCGAACCGCGAGAAGTGAGTGGAGCGAAACCAGGCATAAAAAAGTGCAAACGCGGAAACGGAACCATATTTACGGCTAACTTACGTAAGTCTGCGTTCAGTTGTCCCGGAAATCGAAGACAAGTCGTCACTCCAGACATTGTGGCCGAAACCAAATGGTTCAGATCTCCATAAGTGGGTGTCGTTAGCTTAAGAGTACGGAAACAGATGTCATAAAGAGCTTCGTTATCGATACAAAAGGTTTCGTCAGTGTTTTCGACCAATTGATGGACAGAAAGAGTTGCGTTGTAGGGCTCGACCACTGTGTCCGACACTTTTGGTGACGGAACGACACTAAATGTATTCATTATACGGTCCGGATATTCCTCGCGAATCTTTGATATCAGAAGTGTTCCCATTCCAGAACCTGTGCCTCCGCCTAATGAATGAGTCATTTGAAAGCCTTGCAGACAATCACAGCCTTCGGCCTCTTTGCGAACCACATCCAACACAGCGTCCACTAATTCAGCTCCTGTTTTATAAGTTTAATATATTTGTACGCATTTAGTATTTAGTCAAACAAAACGTTCAAATATAAGGCATTTAAGTGCAAAAAAATCGATCAATGCTTTCAAATAAATGATAGCTTTTGTGAACAAATAATTAAAAACAGTTTCGAAACAAATCAATAGAAATAAACATTGAATGCAAACCTTCGGTATAATGTCCTTTCGCCCAATTATTTCCCGCGCCTGACTGACCAAAAACAAAATTATCGGGTCTGAAGAGTTGTCCAAAAGGTCCAGAACGCACCGAATCCATAGTTCCAGGTTCAAGATCGACGAGAATAGCACGTGGGACATATTTGCCACCAGACGCCTCGTTGTAATACACGTTAATTCTCTCTAATTGCAAATCACTGTCTCCGTGATAACTGCCGGTCGGATCTATTCCATGTTCATCACTAATGACTTCCCAGAATTTGGCACCAATTTGGTTACCGCATTGTCCGGCCTGTATGTGAACGATCTCTCGCATTGTCAATAATATGAAGATTTAATGATTAAAACGATTCAAATTTTTTAATATTTTTATAATTTTAATTTAATTTTATTCAAATTTTTGTTTAGTCTCTATTGAAACCAACGCCCAATTTATGAGATTTGAATGAATAGCACAATGAATGATAGACTCTTTGAGCGCAATCTTTTCTATGACTCAAAGCGCAAACGCATTCATTCGTCGGTTCAATAGTTTTAATGCTTTCAACGCGTTCAATGTGTTCACCAATCATTGCATGGAATGACTCAGACTTTGGTAACCATTGGATACTATTATAAACAATAATAATAACAAACTTTACAAATAGGATACAAACCATTTGTTCATTAAATTAAAAGTTATGAATAAACGAAATCTTTGGCTTCTTTTTTAATTTGATGCCAAATGAACAAAATTGAGTCAATTATTAAATTTCATAAACAAATGAAGATTTAATTGTCTTCAAGACACTGATATCAATGGAATCACTCGAAGACCAGAGTATTGTCGACCAAAAGGGTATTTCTTTTACGGAAGCCATCGAAAGAAGATATGCGGACATAACTTCCGTACCAAAAGATGCGCTGAATTTGCCTCAAAATGAAGGCAATGACCGAACGATAGAATTGGTTGGATTTGAAAGAGTTTCAGAAATTCAAAGAAGTCTTTCGCGATTAATAGAAGTGAATGTTTCGAATATGAATATCTCTTATTGTCATAAAGATTGTCATCAATTACTCAAACCTTTAAGTCATACAAAAACTTTAATTTTATCAAATAATTTGTTGGAGTCCTGGACAGAAGTCGCAAAAATTATTCAAATTATTCCACTTCTCACTGATTTAGTCTTGAGTTATAATAAACTTAAACTTCCAGTCGTTGAAGAAATAGATTTTGAATCTTTCAAAATAATTAAAACTCTTGTTTTGGATCATTTGAATTACGACTGGAATGATATTCTATATTGCGCTCAAATGTGGCCTAACATTGAAAGACTTGATTTATGGAGTAATCGAATAACTGATCTTAAAACACCTGAACCGCCACTATTTCATAGTTTGCAATATCTTAGTCTTTGTGAGAATAGTATTTGTTCGTGGAATCAAATTTGTAAACTCGGATTTTTGCCGAAGTACTCATTCATTCAATTTTTTTATTAATTATAAGATTTTCTAATTATTAGTTGAGAACTATTTTTCAATTTTGTTTTTTCTCTTTTAGGCTCAAAACATTGAATGTCGCGAATTGTAATTTGACTGAAATTATATTTGAAGACTCGAACTTCAACGATAAAACCAAACTTTTTAAAGAATTAGAAAATCTTATAATTAATAATAATAAACTAAACAAATGGAGAGATGTCGCAGAACTTAATAAACTTGAAAAACTCGAAAACTTAATTATTAAGAATAATCCAGTATTTAATAATGAAAAATATGACACGAACTTCATCTTAATCTTAGCACGAATTGAAAAATTGAAGGTTTTAAATAGAGAAGTGGTAATTCAAAGTTATTTTTCGCTTATAAAATGCAAGTATTGATGATTTTTAAAATTTTATAGATAACGGATTTTATGAGAAGAGACGCAGAATTGTGTTATTTAAGAATGTTTTACAAAGACTTTACTTCGATTAATAACTCAAATAATGATGAAAAGAATTTGTCTAAACAAGAATTTATGTCAGAAAATCCAATATTTGAAATTATTTTATCAAAATATGGGCCACCCGTTGGTTCTGACGTTGAGTCGAAAGAAGAATTAAATAAGAAAAAATTTCTCAGTTAGTAATGATTTAAAATAAAATTTTTTGTAAATTATTTGACAAAAATAATATATTTATTTAGCTCTCAATATAAGAGATCCATTTGATGATAAGAAAACAATTGAAAAGAAATTGCCCGGTATTTGGATTTAATAATTTTAAAAATCAATTTCAAACTAAACAATGCTTTAATTTTCAGCCACGGTATCAATCGTTAATCTCAAAGCTATAATTCGACGCTTGTTTAACATTGATTTCAATTATGACATCAATCTTTTGTGGACGTCTCAGGTTTGAAAATAACCTTAATTATTAAAGTTTAGATATTCTCTACAAATCAACTTTTGTGTAATCTTAATATTTCAAACTTTTAATAACATTTTATCAGTAAATTTAATGAATGAGTTGAAGATAACTTTCAGCCTTCAAATACTTTTCTTTACTTTGTTAAAGTGTTTTGTTTTGAAAAACACAAATAAGAAACTCAAACAATTTTTTCTTTTTAAAGTGAATTTATTTGAACTAAATATAAATTATTATAATTTTTTTTAATTAGAACTTTGAATGTCCTTTGGATAAAGAGATGCAAAATCTGAACTTTTATTCAGTAGAAAATGGAGACACAATTATTGTAAATATACAATAAAAAAAATTTAATTTCTTTTATACTAATAATTATCAAATAGTATGTATTTTTTATAACATAATTGATAAAAAATATCGAAAATAAAGATAATATTTTGATCCAAAAAGAGCAGATCAGACTAGTAATAGTCTAATTATGCAATAATAGTTAGAAATATTAATCTTTAAAAACTGCATCAATAGATTACAATAGATTACAATGAAGAAAATGGCAAATATAAAAAAGATTTGGCACTGCCTGTAATTTATGCATAATTTGTTGACATATTATGAGCATAGATTAATATTGTCAAAAAACAGTAATTCCTGAATCAGTTTTGTTTAGTTGTGTGTATATTAAGGCAGCAAAAGTTGTTCAAAAATGAATAATAAAAATTACTAAAGGCTACCATTATTTGGTCTTATTTGCAATTTTATCATATTTACTATCATTAGATTCTTTCTCTCTATTACTTTCATTAGCGACTTGTTCTCTAATACTTTCTTCGAGAGCCACCGGAATTAGAAGTTCTTTAGGTAAACAACGTTCTAGAAATGGTACACATGTACTAATATATGCTAAACGGTTGATCCATGCCGGAATCGATTTTCCGCATAAATACTATTCAATTAATTCATTATATATTACTTATTAATCATTCATTTCTTTTAATCCTTTTATATTCTTTTTATACCTTAATTAAGGCTTCTGTGAAGTGATTACAATTTCGATGTAAGAGATGGTATTTGTCTCCTTTGTATTCATTACCCATTTCTCTAATTATATGATTGATATCTTCGAGACCAAAGTCTGTATAACCGATAGTTATGGACTCTCTATTAGACCAAACCATACAATCGATAATTAGATTAATATTAATATAATTAATACATAACTAAATAGTAATAACAATAATTATTACTTGAATTTAAACGTTTCCTCTCCGAGTGATTCCACATCTTTTGGCTCTATTTCGAAAATTCCCGAAAAATCATAAGGATGTCCACCATATGCGAACTCTGGATTTACAAAAAGATATCATCAGATCATTGAATTGAATGTCAAAAAAATTATAAAAAAAATATCTTATTTGATATAAATGGTAAACCTGTTGAATAGACCTCAACTCCCGAGTGATAAATACCGATTCCAAGTGATGACGAATATTGATTTATTGATGCCTTTAATCATAAATAGATTAATAAATAACTGTTTAATTAATAGTTAAGACATAAATACATTCGTAAATAACAGTTTAATTAAGACAAAGACTTACCATATCGTAAATGTTGACAATAACTGGTTGTCGAGCCATTTGTCAACTTTTTATCAGTTAATAAACAATTAATTTATTTAAATGTAAACATCAGATAAAAAAAGTTCAATATTTCTTAAACTAACGATAAATTAAATAAATATTTTCATTAATTTTTCTCAAATTTTGGTTTATTTTTAAGTTAATCAAACGTTTATTTTTGTGCAAAAATTTTAATTATTATTTATTTTAAAATAAACACAATTTCGGACCAAATAATTGAAAGTTAGGAATGAATTGATTAATGAAATAATAAAATAATTAATTAGTAATGACTGGAATGAAATAATAAAATGATAACAATTGAAAAGTAAACAATTTTTAGGTAAAAGATCTCGAAATAGGGGTCACATTAAAGCATAAGAAACTTATCAATAATAAAGTCTATTATTTTCATATAGAGTACTGTTTTTTAGATTACTTTCAAATCTAAAAACTTATTTTAAAATTAATTAATTTGCAAAGTAATCGATATCTAAACTCAAAACTAATTAATTTTATAATTATTTTCAGTCAAAACTTAAATTAAAGATAAATTAAATACAATTCGATAGTAATTAAAAACATAATTGATTTCTACACTCTCTCCGATGTTATAGTGAGTCATATATTAGTGAAGGATTTTTAGGAGTTATTCAGACATTGAAATGAATGTATGAATGAATGCATGCAATGATTGCAATCCTATACTAAATAATAATAATAAAAGTACAAAATGTGATTATATTTCAAATTAAATCATTTTATTTTATTATTAATTAAATTAAATTTTACTTCAAATTCAATGAATAAATAATATTTAGTAATCGTTTGAATTTATTTATCGAATGTTTTGATGAAACAAAAAAAAGGTTTTAATTCATATTTTTTGTTAATTATTTAATTATTTTGTTTATAATTCTAAGAAATAATTGTTTTTTAGATTTTATTGAAATTGATTTATATTTAAAATAAGTTTTTCTTTTATTAATTTTGATTATAGTTTAAAAATAATTTATTGAAGACATAAAACATTTCAAATTCATTAATAAAATAATAAAACAAATAATAATAAAAGAGATAATAATCAGAAGAAATAATTGTCAAAATTGTGGCCAATTTGTTATCGTTAGTCATGCCGTCCGCGCCATCGATTGGCGGCCAATCGAATGGACACATTGGACACAACTCTTCGAACGCAACCAATGGTCAGAATAATAGTCCGAATCACACGCTTTCGAACGAAGAGTGCGGTATTCGTGACGTCTGGGCGTCTAATTTAGAGGAAGAGTTTAAAGTGATTCGAACTGTTGTCCAGAAATACAATTTCGTTGCTATGGATACAGAATTTCCAGGAGTTGTGGCCCGACCTATAGGAGAGTTTAGGAGCACTTCTGACTATCAGTACCAACTCTTGAGATGTAATGTCGATTTATTAAAGATCATTCAATTGGGACTGACTTTCTTGGATTCGGAGGGGAAGACACCATCGGGTTACACGACGTGGCAGTTCAACTTCCAATACAACCTCAATGAAGACATGTTCGCTCAGGACTCCATTGATCTTTTGACCAATTCTGGCATTCAGTTCAAGAAACACGAAGATGAAGGAATAGATCCCTATTATTTTGCGGAACTGCTCATGACTTCTGGTATTGTTCTGTCAGAAAACGTTCGGTGGCTTTCATTTCATAGCGGATATGATTTTGGATATTTGCTTAAGATTCTAACCGACCAAAACCTGCCATCACAAGAGTCACAGTTTTTTGAATTATTGAGGATTTACTTTCCAGTAATATATGACGTCAAGTATCTAATGAAAAGTTGCAAAAATCTAAAGGGAGGTCTTCAGGAGGTATGCATTCATTTCTAGCTTTAATTAAATTTCGAATCCATTTAAAACTAATTCATGTTTAATAAACAATTAGGTCGCAGAACAGCTTGAATTGGAAAGAAAAGGTCCTCAACATCAGGCCGGAAGTGATAGTTTGCTAACAGGAGCCGCATTTTTTAAGATGAGAGAAATGTTTTTCGAAGACAATATCGATGATGCGAAATATTGCGGACATTTGTATGGTTTGGGAACTGCTTATGTAGTCAATGGTAACTCTTATGATGAAGCTAATAATACGAGTAATTCTATCACTACTTCAAGTGTTACAACAACAAACACTTCGGCCCCGATATCAACCAATTCGTGACCTAAATTTATAATTAAAGTGATATATACTTTAGTTTTTAAAATAGTTAAAACGTTCATCATTTTTGTGTCAAAATGCACAACATTTTATAAGATTATTTGAGTTTAATTTGTCATCAATTACTAAATTAATCGTAATTTTACACTATATTATAATTTTTTCATTCTTAATAATTCATATTTTGAAAAAATTATTACTAAAGAATAAAATTCATTTCAGTTTTTAGATAAAATTTTATTTTATTTTTTATTTATTGCTCATCAAAATAATAACAGTATTTAATTTAAGTTTTTATACAAGTATTATATCCAATGAGTTAATTTACATTCAAATATAGTATGATTTGTGAACGACTAGTTTTAGTTAATAAATGATTTCATAGATTTCGAAATGAGATTTCGATTATGAGTTGGACAAAGAAAAAAAAGAACTGAAATGGGATACGAATTGAGTGGACGGTTCAGACTTAGAGTATTGCTGTATGTAATAAGTGAGAGAAATAGTAATCTTCATTAATCTTGATTGAATTACTCGACCTCTACTATTAGAGCTTCTCCGGGTTCGAGTCTCAATGATCTCATATAAAGAAATTCTTTGGCTCTTTTAGGATCGCTCGATATTTTAATACGAGAAAAGTGAAATTTATCAGAAAAGTCTTTAACTTTAGCTTTTCTGCCAAAATTGGCAAATAAAACGTAGCGGAATCTCATATCTGGTGGACTGCCTCTATCGAAATACCTCTCCAACACTATCTCATTATCATCAATATAATGAAATAAATAGTTTCCGTGTTTGCCCAAGTTTTCAACATCAAAATTGTCGCTTCGAAACGAACTCAATTTATTAAATCTTTTTATTGACTCCATTTGCTTCAAAACGTTTACTTGTGTGTAATTTGGGTGTACGGGAAGCCATGGGATTGTTGTATTCGATTGAGTAAAATTTGCATTTAAATTAGGTGCCCATTGCATAGGACAAAGTTGACCGCCTCTGTATTCCTATTCAAAACAAATATACATTAATGCGTTGAGAATCGATCAATAATCAACTTAAGCAATATTGAAATATTAAATATAAAACTTATATAGCATTTGTTTATAAAGACTCTTTTGGTTCAGAGCAAGTCGTTCAACAAAAAGAGTAAGTTTGGGAAATAAAGTAATTAAATTCTTCTTTTTCTTTTTGAGAAAATGATTAAAGTTAAGAAAAGTATTGCTTAGACTTTGAAAAAGCTCTAACTTTTCATTTATCTATTCGTTGAATAGTTTTAATTTGCGATTTGTCTGAAATGAAGCAATTCTTTAAGTGACAAAATCATAGAGGAAATAGTTTTACTACTGTGTGACAAATTAATTATGACTTCTAAACTTAATATAATTTAGGAATGAGTAGTGAAAACATATGCAGTGAAGTGTTAAATTAAATCACTTGTTGAAGGTTTCACTTTTAATTTTATTAAAACATTCATCGAATCATTGAAGTTGTTCATCATAAATGTCATAAATTTAGTATTACTGTATGACCTGATCGATCAAATTATGGTGTTGTGAAAGAGTGTAGTGTTTGTATGAATTTAATCATTTTCTCGTTATACAGACTATATATATTCTGTACAACTATATAATCCTATCTCCTCTTTGATGTTTTATTTATTCAAATAAAGATTATAATTGCAAAATATAGTGTTTTTTAAATATAATTTATGATATTTTAAAATTTGAATACAATAGTTATTTCTTATTTGATAATTAATAATGTATTTATTGCGAAAAAAGAAGTTTTCTAAGAAATAAAAAATGAATGTTAGATTGACTCATGCAAGGCATGAGCTTTTATATTGTTGTCTATCTGCGAAGGAATTGATCACTATTTTTATACTAGAGGTTTAAATTGATTTTAAGAGTCTTTTCATTTCAAATAATCGAATCGTTTCTCAAATTTTAATCGATTTTATAATTAGATGAAAAAATAGCTCAAATTGACTGAAGAAAAGAAATTCTATAAAAAAAATCGTTAACCTTTTGAATTACTGGCTCTCATTTACTGAAGTTATGAATTAATCAAAGATTTGAATGACTTTAGATGGAAGAATAAGTTAAAAATGAAGTTCTTTAACAGAAGTAATTCCTTAAAGTTTTATATATTGTTAGAACTACTTTGAAAAAAAATCTAATTATATAAAAAAGAAGTTTATATTTAGTCACAAAAGTTTCGTAAATCTTATATAAGTTATTATTAGATATCTAAAATTTATTCTATGAACTCAAACATTCAAAGCTCTTATCAAATGATATGTCGATCCATTTCTTTTCAGTTATGGTATTGCATGCTTTTAAGTACTTTCTTTTTGATTGAAACATTTGGGATTCATGTTATATCAATGAAATGAAATTTTGAAAGAAAAGTTTTCTCATTCGTTTTTGCGATGTTTCCAAATCATTCAATGAATAGCTTCTGCCATATCTCTGCATTTGAAAACTTGAACAGAGTATTCAATCAAATCAATCTTTTTTGAGCGCTTGCGAGTTTGTCGATCCTTAAAGTGCATCTAAACTAAGCTTTCGTTATAAATTACTAATAAACTAAAAATAATGTCAAACCTGTGATCTGATCAATACATTCAAATTGAAATTTGTGTTTGCATTTCATACATCTGATCAAATTTGAAATATGTCAAGAGTGAAACACTGTTCAAACTTTGAAAACAACAAATATTCTTGAAATATTCTTGAATTCTTGAAGCAGTCGAGAAACTTACAAAATGAATACTGTTTTATGATATGTACTGTACAGACCCTCTGTATATACCCTTTACGAAAACTAAATAAATCATTCGTTAGGATTACGCGTTTCTAGTTGACAGAAGTTTGCACTAACGAGTGAGTTATACTATTATTAAGCAGAGAGGAAGTGTTACAAATAATATTTAATGATATTTGTTTCATCATATAATACACTTTAGCTTAAACTCATTATAGTCTTATTTATTATACGAATGAATAACAGAATATAGACTAATGTTCTCATTTCGGTTTTTTTCTTCACTTTTTATCTAATTATAATTCAGCTATTTTTATAATATAAATGTTATAAAATTTGGTGCACTGGTTTCTCATTTTCTATTTATTATGAATTAGGGCTCTCTATCATTAATTATAAACTAATTAGCTTTGATTCTTAAGCCAATTCCTAAGATGTCCCAAACTATTGATCATCTATTTGTTTCATTTTATGGATAACTATTATCTGCTTCACAAACAATTGACTTTAAAATTTATGAACGCAATAAAGTTTTGAAAGGATGACCAAAATCAGAACAAAATCATTCTATAATAATAATAATAATATATGTTTTTGCTTCCTTTTGATTTGATTTAAAAAATAAAGTTTCAAAACTTCATCTTAAATATATTACTTCATTCTAGTGTGAATTCATATGGCTTTTAGGAATGAAACCTTTACAGTTCAGAAAGCATTTTGAATTTTTTTGAGCACAGTTCATATTTTCGCAATGAGTATTTTTCGCGACATTAGGGAACGATTTATTGCAAGCTAAGAAAGTTTATTTGTTGAAATAACTCAGCAAATATTGTAACGAAAATAATATATTCAATAGAAGTAAAGTCAGTTCAGTACAGACTTATATTATGAAATAAAAAATAAATAAATAAATAAATATTTTTACTGTTAGTAAAAATATTTATTTGAGTTTGTGGTTTATTTATTTATTTGGTTAATTTTGATAATTTGTAAGTGGGGTATAGTTAGAGTGTTGTTAGAGTGTTGTTAGAGTATTGTTAGAGTATTATTACCTTATGTGAGACGGGATCGAAAGTGTCTCTCATGCCAATTTCGTCGCCATAAAACAGACTGATAGTTCCGGGCAACATAATTAATAGAAAAACTGCTGTTACAGTGTATTCCGAGCCTATTCTTGTTGAAAGTCGAGATGTGGCCACATTACCAACGCTCCAATGAATCCAAGGAAAACTTTTTGGCGCATTAAGAAATATGGCATTCACTTGATCTCTAATTGTTTCAGTTTTGTTTATATCAATGTTGAGTTGAAAATCGATTAAATCAAAATAAGTGTAGATATCAACAACTTTACTGCTATTGTTGGCAGTTGTGCTCATTCTGTGATCATTAGGCTCTAATGGATTTCTCATATGATTCAACAACAATTTATGCCTTTTGTGCACAAAATTGCTGGAACATATAAGTATTTTTCGAGTTTGAGTCCCCTCATGGGTCAATTTTCTATTTAGGAGATTTCTGAGCTCTTCTAATGTATCATGTAGTGCTGCCTCTGAATCGATCTGGAGATGGTCCAAATGCTTTAAGTAGAAACCATCGACATACTCCAGCCAAAAATCAAATACTTCTAACATTTTTCTACGAACTATCGGATGAGACCAGTTTAGAAACAGTCGTCCACCAAAATATAGATGTGAGTCTTCCATATCTGATTGGAGACGGTCTGTCGCACTACTTGATGTCCAATCGAGATCCTGTTCAAAATAATAAAGGAAAGGCAAGAGAATAAGATTTTGCTTTAACATAAAAGCAATTGAAACCGTTTCCTTTATTTTCAGTGATGCATGTGATGCAAAGCCTCCACTATTCATAATCAACTGCTAACTATATTCTTGCTATACTAGCAATAGAACTGCACTCAATTCGATCTTCTCTTTTTATTTTGCCTCACATTAAGGCTCATACAAAACAATTCGTGGACAATGAATGAAATTATTGTCCTCAACACATATCATATAAAATATTGCACACAATCTAATATATAGTGAATTCTACTTATCATTCCTAAAAAAGAGACAACAGACACACAACACATAATAATAAACTCACATCAATTTGATCATCGCTGACGTTAACATAAAAATATTGATACTCTCCCGACCTATTGAGAAGCCAATGTGCCGCCCAGGGATGCTGTTCGCTTGTAGAGCTTGGATTGATATCAATAATCACATGAATGTTTGATTTTTTGAGTTCATGCACCTAAACAAGAGTATTGAACAATTGATAAATTTATTAAATTTTTACTAAACTTTAATTAACTTTTATTATGTAAGAGAAAAAATTGAACTAATTATGAATATTATTCATGAATTATAATAATGAATAAAAATCGCACCAATTCGATAAAGTCACTTAATTTTCCCAAATGTGGATCAACACTATAAAAGTCGAGCACATTGTCATATCTATGCGGATAATCCAAAGCGGAAAAAATAGAGTTAAATCTGACAGCTTTTATTCCAAGTTCTTTCAAGTATGAGATTTTATCTCTTAATCCTTGAATATCTCCAAAGCCGTCGGCATCAGAATCTTTGAAAGAAGCGGGAAATATTTCATAGAAAGTTGATCCGCGCCACCAGTTATGCTCATCAGACGCATAACTGACACTATTGTCATCAATAAAATTGTTGTGACGCCAAACAAACAAAATGATCATCAATAGAACAATAGTAGAAAGAAGTATTACTAAGAAAACACTAAACACCAATTTAATAGTGGAAAGATAACAGTGCAGTCCAACAAATCTATAATCACGTCTAATGGTTCCAAAACGATTTTTGATTAGATATCTATTTCTAATTTCTTTCGACAATGAATTTTGCATTTGTGTCCACATTGCGTCTGATGTATCAGTTGGTCCATCACTAAGTGATGTTGTGGTAGTTGTGATTCCAGGTGACAGTAATAAATATCTAACACTACGAAAATCCTGTAAAGAATCCTCGAGTAGTCGAGTGGCGCTATCATTTGTGTCGCTATCACTTGAGGATGATTTACTTATAACAGTTCCATTGCCATTGTTGGTTACCATTACATTATTTGTAATGTTAACTCTACTATCTTGATGTTCGTCTGATATCTCGCTCAAGACTTGAAAGCTGACTCCTTTAGTGAATCGTGATGTCGGTGCAAATGAAATAGTTTCTGAAAGATGCATTTCACTTGCCATCACATGCCATCGATCTATTTTCATTAAACGAAAAAGACATAAAATCATTGCAAAGGCAGCTGCTCTCAAAACATTTTCACTACTATATTACGGAACAATATTACCAAATTTGTTCCTTGCTCAACATTATAGCAACAAAAAGGCATAAAGTTAAGTTTGAGTGCATTTGCTAAGAATCTAATGCTTTCAATGATATTTTTATCATTAGTATTAACTCATTTAGAGCTGAAAAATGAATTGGTTAGTGAGTAAATGCTGGCAGTCTTAATGCTGGCAGTCTTAATGCTAGCAGTCTTAATCTTAGCAATTTAAGCAATTTGTTAAGCCCATCAAACTTAGATTAGTTCCACTTTTTTTTGACCTAAACTTTACTTTTGTTTTCTCATACATTAAAGTTAAACAAAAGTTAAGGCTTTTATAATCTTAGCTGAAGTTTATGTTCATGTGTGAGTTCAGCAAATACTTAAATGGGAGACATTATAAGATTTTGATGTGACTTTAGAACTGTTTGAAAATAGAAAATAAGTTTGAAAATACAATTGAGTGATATCTTAGCTCTCAATTTACTCCACCCAAACATGCGTGACAATCAAAGTAGACATTTTCGTTTCTTTGATAACTCTCTCATTTGTCTAAATAAAGGAATGGTCTTTGCGTTTAGTTTCACAAAATTCGTTTCAAGTCTTACAAATAGAGCACAAACCAATCGTTATTACATTGCATTACATGTTAATATAGAGAAAAGAATGAAAAGCATGACATGCGAATGAAACAAATAATATTAGGCGAACTAACTTTTGTTATTTGCTTAGTCTTACATATGATAGTGATTAGTTATAACTTATTATCGATTTTGAATCGCCATCAAAATCAACTCTTATAGCGTTATTACTTGTATGAAAATGAGAATAAATTTTGATGTGTTTTTTGAGGAAATTTATTTTTAAAATATCGATTTTTTGTCCTTATCATTAAAAATATTTTTTACATTGAAAGCATCTAATGCTCTACAGACTTGTCAAATTTTAAGCACAAATAGATAACATCCTTAATAC
The DNA here is from genome assembly GCA_034697245.1 of Malaconothrus monodactylus. Taxonomy (NCBI): domain Eukaryota; kingdom Metazoa; phylum Arthropoda; class Arachnida; order Sarcoptiformes; family Malaconothridae; genus Malaconothrus; species Malaconothrus monodactylus. The sequence continues at coordinate 5,860 of JAQIWZ010000094.1, read as the reverse complement.
AGGTCTTAGTTTAATGATAACAGAGAGGAAGCAATTCAAAGCTATTGAAATGAGAAGACAAGAAAAGTATATCAATTGTGTTCTTACTTAAGCATAAAAATTATGTGCAAAACCAAAATGAAAAAAGAGGTAAAAAGTATGAGTTTTTGAGTAAAAAATATGAGTTTTGAAGTGAAAAGAGATTCTAAAATTTTGGTATTTTATGAATTATTCTTAAGACTCTTCACATCTTGAGATCCATTATCTCAAATAAGTTACAATAGGGCGGAAATAACTAAAGGCATAGAAAAGAAAACAAAACTCTAACAAAAATGCTTAAGCAAAGAAAAGGAATAAAAAGTTGTGTATCTGTATTTGAAATAATGGCTAATAACCTTTTATGGCCTATTTTGTGTCATCAATGATCACAACAATTTTTTTGTATTTGTTTTCTATAGCTTTAACTCATGTATTTCTCAATTTCATTAAAGCGATTACACTTAAGCTTTGGTTAATATCAATTGGAAAAGAAGGCGATTTGCGTTTTAAATTTTATTTGCGATTACTTTATTCTTTATTATTTGCAGTAAAATATAATTTATCCCATTTGAGTATTGAAAGTATAGCAATCATTCAAGTGGAGAAGTGCTGTACTAAAAAGCGATAGCAATAGCAATATATTCCATGTTCAATGTTTCTAAAGAATGTTAGTATTGAATGTATATCTTTAAGGAGAAAGTGTCATTTACAAAGTTCTAGTTATCCAAAGAGCTACTTTCAATTCAGAAACACTATAACACTATAACACTCTAACACTCTGGCGAGTCAGTGATGCATTTCACACAAATTTCGTCAGTTCAAGTTGTGTCTTGTATTACATATAAACATAGAGGTGAGTAAAGAAAACTAACTAAACCAACGTGTTCTCAGATCTTGTGATCTGTTACTCAATTTCCTCACTGATTCTTGCCATCAAGTCGTCAAACAATATAATTTAGTTATAGCTCTATGACGTGTGATGGGTTTGACGGATAACTAAATGCATGGATTGTGAGACTTGAATGTTGTGAGACTTGAATGTTGTGGAACTGAATATTTCAAAATTTTATTTAAATTATACTTTGAGAATAAATAAAGAAAATCAATAATACGATCAAATACAGAATCGGATGATATATAAAGTTAACGATCGAGTTCGCCAAAAATGGTGAGTCAGAGCTGTGACAGAAGGAAAATCTTGTGTTCGCATTATAGGCGCATATAATCATCTCTTGACTTCTTAACCATTAGCTAATGTAATATAACTTGAATACCATTAATCAAAATGATATTAATCCTCATTTCCTTTCAAAGGAATAACTTATTGGTATAACTATTGCGGATCGACTGCAACTTAAAGCTTACCAATAATTGAAAATATGAGTCACATTAATCCAAGTTTAAGAAGCAAACAAATAATTATTTCTTTTTTCAAATTTGTTCATTTTATATATTTTTAAATTTTTAATCTCACTTTTTATATTCATTCACAGCACAAAATACTTGACACAAGAATATTATTGAATTCCAAAATATATGAGTTGTTTTGAATCCATTTATACACATCATGTATTCATTATATTCAGCGCTTTACTAAATGAATGTAATAAAACTTATTCATGTCTTTATCATTGAATTTTTCTCATCGAGATTTGAATCGTTGTCATTCATTCATTACAGGCTTTTTTATTGCTCAGAACTATTTTGTAGAATTTTAAAGATTTGAAAATAAATAATTCATTTGTTTAAAGCAAAGAATTTAAATAATAGAATGAATTTATAGATCAAAATAATTGGAAAAAGAATTGAATGCAAAATTTAAAATTAAATCCTTCATTAGTTGATTCATTCATTTATTCATAAACCGATTTTAGAGACAAGTGTCAGAATTTGTACACTTTCTCTCAAATTGATAATAAGTAATATTTAATATTAAATAATAAAACAAATGAACTCGTAATGAGGATAAAACGAATACTAGAGCTGAAGTTAATAATTAAGTGTAGTGTCGCAAAGCTTACCAAAAGTTTATTATATTCTCTGACTTAAAATGGATTATGTAATAAAAACTCATATGTTTAATATAGAGCTATTCATTAATTTTTCCTCACATTCATTAAACAAAAGCCCATGAGCTAAAGAAAACACGAAAATATTTTCTAAACTCATTTGAGTAAAGATAAAAAAGTTAATTTAGAGGAAAATTCTTCTTAGAATTGAGAACAAAAAGCAGATATGTTTGAAAAGTTAATACAGAATATCATATCTTAATAAAAAGTAATGTAATACACAAGCAGTAAAACCAATGAAAACAATGCAATAATTCATGCGTTCCCATCAGGAAAATAAGAACAATTTAAGGGCTATAATACCTATCAAAGCCTACTCTTGACATTGCTTCTGATGCAAAATGTGATACACACTAATGACCTTTATAGTAATTTATATACGATGTTTACTAGAATTATGTTAAAGGTTCAAAACGATATTATAGAAAAGTGATGTTACGATAAATTTTCAGAAACTCTCTTATCATTATATACCATAAAAGGACTGTCTCATTCATGTACTCATATTATGGTAACTTTATTAATACCCATTCTATCCAACAAAATAATGCTTAAATTCATAATTTTGAAATTCGAAACAAGATAATAAAGAAGAAAAAATCGAGAAATTATTCTTTAAAATACAGGTATTCATTGAGATAAAAATGATTTATACTGTACTTAATAAAAATTTTATCTATAAATTTAAAATAACACATTAATATTCAATATAACTTCCCAAATAAATTGCACTAAAAGGTTAGTCACTGAAAAACAATTTCAGTCTATCAAAAGTTTTCAAAATTTAGTAGTTTGAAGACATCTTGTAGGTTGAACTTTATGCAGTTTCAATATTAGAGTTTTATTAGGGGAAAAAATGAACTCAAAAATTTTCTTGAGTTCAATAATCGATGTATTTGAAATGAGACCTAATGCTTTCAAAAATTGACAGTTTTGAGGCATTTTCTCTAAATGAATTCAATACTTTAACAAATAGATATCAAAAATCTAACACTATATTTGGTTTACATACATTTGATTTGACTAAAAATAAATAAATGTTCAAAAGCTCAAAAAATACCGTAATATTCATTTTGACCATTATTTTGATTATGACACAAAATTTAATTTCCAATTTTCTAATAAGTGGCTCTTTTTCATTGATCGAAACTTAAAGGATATTTATGATATCTACCGTTTTATTTAATTTATAGATCTTTTCTTTTATGGTTTTTATGTTCCTTTACTAAAAATACAATATCAAGAAAAAAAAATTGGCGAAAATTTCAATTTCTCACAAATGTAGTCAAGGAAAATGAGTTCTAACGCAAAATCGGAAAGTTTAGAAAGGCTTTTATTGATTTGCAAAATATTTATATTTTTAGAATCAGTTCAATGAAATTCCGATTTCAGTTTAGAAGCCAAGTATATTGAAGTATATGCTTTCTTCAAAATATTTTCAAATTCTTAGCTGGAGACCAATTTTTAATTATGATTTGTCAAACATCCCAATAAGTTTTTCTCTAAATTCTTATCAATTGGTTCTATACTTTAGTTGAATTCTTAATGAAAAATCAAATAAATTTAAAAAATAATTCACTAATTTTCTTGATTAAAATGAATTAGATTTTTGAATTTTTGAGAATACATAAAAAAAGATCATCACTTTCTCAATGATTAGTCTCAATATGTGATTAAATTAAATTTATAAGAAGAATAAGACTAAAATTGTTAAAACCTGCCCAATTTTGAGTACCTGTCAAATTGATAAGAATTTTTATATAGAAAACTGTTGACCACATATCTATTTTACTCCAACTGACATTCACTTCTGTCAGACTTAAAAGAATTAATCAAAACTTTATATAAAACACATACAACTGGTCTAAACACTGCAAGTCTAACCATTATATTAAGTATAGAAAAAGAAGTACTTATAAAATATTAAAGCGAGATCTAAAGTGTAAAGAAAAGAGGATTTTATTTCAGGTAAACATAATATCTTTCACTTTCAATGTTGAAGATTAAGATACGCTATAAAATTAGCTACACTTTCGTAATGCAGTATTGGCTGGACTTTAAGACAGGTTTAATCTAAAAGAAGTTCTTAAGGCATTGAAGTCTATTGTAGAGTATTGTAGAGTTGATTCAATTTAATTCATTGAGTGATCATTTCATTGGCTTCTATTGAGAGTCTTTTCAAAGTGATGAAATGTTTTATTCAAAACAAACATTATTCGATCAATAAAGTTGACGTTTTCTAATCTTAGAAAAACAGTTCTATCCTCTACTGATAATTTATTTTGTTTAAATGTTTTCAATTGTGTGAAAATCTCTTATAAATTGTCTCAAATCACAAACACTGTTTTCTCTATCATTCCTCTCAAAATAATATCAGTTATACTTTAAAATCACTCATAGAATGAATTTGAAATATTTTTTTGAATTTTTTTGAATGAATGAATTTTTTTTCTATAAAACTATGAAATAATTATCTCTAAATTTCATTATAATTACCAAAATTGATTGATTTTTTCAACAAAAGTAATTATAAATCAATAAATATATCGTCTTCACAATATTGTGATTAATTTATATGTGGAACACAGTATAGATCTTTTCATCTCTTCTTAATTGATTAATAAAGTATTATTGATCAGAAAATTCTGCAGTCATTTAATACAGTGATGCATTCGTTAATTAAAACCATGTATTGTTAGGTTTGCATCTTATTGATCGATTCGTGGTTTTATATATAAAGCTTCGATAGCTTCTCATAACCTCTTTATTAAATGGGCTAATAATCAAAGCTTTGAATGCAAGCCTTGCTCTAACTCTTCTGAAAGTCTAGTCCAGCCCTTAGGTCTATCAGTAACAGATGGAATCAAGATTCTTATGACAAACATGTAATATCAACAAAAAGGACAACAGAAATCAACTATAGCTCAAAGGTGTCGAGATTAAGACCTTCAAAAGGAAATACAAATCATTTGAGATAAGATTATCTAAAAGAGAAAATACGAATCTTAGCTCTTTTGTTAAGCATCACATCGAATGAGTTCATTGTGTTTTGACTTTGAAGAGAGTGTTCTTTTAAATTAAATTAAATGGAAAACTTGAATATTTCATAAGCTCATGAAGTCTTTCATAAAGTTTAAGAACTTTTAAGAATAATGAACAAAGATATGAATTATTTAAAAAAAAGGCGCTTTTCCAGAAAATTAACTTTTTTTACAACTTTCGAATCGCTAAATAGATTCTCGAACAGTATTACAATTGAATTTAAATAAAATTTTCATATTTGATCTCAAATATATTGGTATTAAACTTAACTCTAACGAATGGTTTCATATGCATTAAGAACTGAATCAAAATATAAGCTTATATTTAAACCTTTGTCTAATGCATACAATCGTTTGACTCATTTTATGTTAAGCTAAATCTAAATCTATTTATTTGCGAACGAAGATAAATATTTATTTATTATTCAACAAAAGATGAGTTAAAACTTATTCGGTATTAACTTTTTCGGGATTAATGCAAATATTGTTTCACGAATCAAACTGTATAACAAGTATTTTGATATCCGATTTATGTTTGGCCACAATATCTTCACTCGTTAGATAAATAAACCAAAACAGAACATTAGTTATAAGAAAAGTATTTTAGTGATGATTACAGCAATTAAATAGAAAACAGTTTTGCTATTAGTTAGAATTGAAAACTATTAATCAAATATTCATAAGTAATACTGCATTGGAATGACGAACAGCTATTGAAATATCAAGTTTTGA